>JBAKBP010014647.1:0-58282 GCA_037953745.1 Lithodes maja | reverse complement strand
AGGCGATGCAAAACAGAGCTGCAAGATGGACCAGATTTGATTACAGACACACTACATCTGTTACAAGACATTAGATAGCTAGACTCACTTTAAAAAAGAAGACAAATATACACAGCAAATGTTATATAAAATCACTAACAACTTAGTAGACATAGACAATTTAAAGTTATAATTAAGGATGGGAACGCGAAAATAAATAAAATAATCACAGGAATCCGAGGATTACTAAGAGTTAAATTATATAATAAAATTGAGTAGGTTGATAATACGAAATTCAAGCAAATTGAACGAAAAGGGGCGAAACTATATTGAAAAACAACAACAGTGTAGAACAGGTTCGCACTATAGTGAAATGGGGTCGCGGAAATATCTGTTTATGTGTGCCATTTCTGTTACAATTAAGTATTCCAATGTTTACAGTGTAGTAAGCCTGTAATCTGTGAGAAACCAACCTTTGACCGAACATTTTTCTACCGAAAAAATGTACATGTTTAGATTGAAGTGGGTCTAAGGGACCTTTTTGAGTTTGAAAGAGGTCTAGGGAGGCGGGTTTATATTTTCTCATTAGTCTAGGGGTTATACTATAATATATTGCCCGAAAATGGAAAATAAATAAAAACCATCAATAATATGTAAACACAATAATAATAACCCCCGAAGCGTTGCACCAGATGGTTGTCTGTCAAACATGACTAACAGCTTTTTGTGCAGGCAGTTTTCCAGTACAAATAAGTTCTTAGCTTATCATAACCACTTTAGTAAGATGACATCATAGCTTAATTTATTCTGTTTATCATTAGTTGGTTTTCTTCAACTTAAGAAGGACCTATGGGTGACAAAAAGGTTAATTGAGTTTTAACTTTGTTGTGACCAGAGGTTCTTCCCAACTTGAATACGATCGTCAAATGAAAGACAGAACAAAAATAAACACACCAAAGTTTATGCACCTACAGAGTGGCAGTTTTTCTTATAGAAACACAGAATTATACGAGTGGTAGCACAATATGATTAGAATTATAAAGTGTGTCTACTTCATCGAATCTAAATCATCCTCACCCTCATCTAACTCATCCTCTTCTGAATAGTCCTCATCTGACTAATCCTCATCTGACTCCTCATCAGAGTCGGTGAACCCTTCCAGTGACCGCTGAAGGTACAGGAGGGAAGGCAGTATGGTAGTCAACCTAGTGATTACTTCTGTAATAGTTAGTCGGTCATCCTGTTGGTACTCTACCATGTCAGCCACAAGTTCCTCAAGTCCCTCCGGCCAAGCACTCAGTCGTCCAGCCTTCATCTGTTTCACGACCAGTTTTTCAAACATAATACCAAGAGAAAAAATGTCACTAGCAAAAGATGCCCCCCTGTTATAGAACAATTCAGGTGCGTACCACTTATACATAATGTATCTAGTGACATCATTGTTCCTTGTACGTTCAACCTGATCTACTAGTGCCCCCAATCCAAAGTCAATCAAGGCAGATTCAACCTCGCCATGATCAGCCATAGGAATCTTGACAAGTACATTGTCTGATTTGATATCATTATGTAGAAGCCCTGCTTCGTGTACCTGCTGTAAGCTGCGTGCCAGTGCCAAGAACACTTCTACCAACCCTCGAGCAGTAAGACGGTTATATACACTCTGTAGAGTCTTGCCCTCCACACAAGACAGGAAGAGACAAGGGCGGTCACAGCAGTTGGCATGCAAGACTGGGGAGCCTCCAGCACCCTGCAAATGATCTAGCAATACAGCCTCACGCCAAAAAGCCTGCAACATTGTACGATCTACTCTCTTACCCAGTTTGCATACTAGATATTTACCTTTGTGCCGAAACAGAAATGTTTCACAAGAGCCACCAGAGCTAAGAAAACGCTTAGAAACCAGATGTGGTTTTAGCAGTTTATAAGAAAAGGTACAGCTTGGAAGCTGATTCGGCAGTATACACTTGTGAGAAGATGGTTTATCAGGAGGGTCAATGAAGAAATCTAGACAGGCTAGGACGTGAGCCAAATGAGGCCTGCCACACCCTTGGTACTCTGCACTGTTGGCCATCCATTGGCAGAATTCCTGGAGTCCAGTAGGATAGCAGGAAACCAAAGACTTCTGCATCAAAACCTCCCAAGTGTGGAGGAATGCGCGACCAAGTGACCTAATATCAGCATCAGAACGAGTGCATGTGTTGCCGACCTGATCGTTGACAGCGAGGGGTGTGATGGACATGACTATCTTAGCATTGTGACCCGCTGTGTAAACTACCTCTGAAGTGATATCGTTGAGTAGGTGGCCATTTCGGTGTAGTGCAGCTAGACCCAATACAGTAGCCCTCAGCTCCCGCAGCCAGGGAACCGTCTTATACATAACCTTGTTGGTCATTATGCTCAACAATTAATTGTGTAGGCTAGTATATATAGTTAATTATTACGTTATATGATTAACTACGAAAAGTAGCTTCTAACTATTACGTTATATGATTAATTACGAAAAGAAGCTTCGAGCGAACGAATAACGCGTCTAATCACTGCACTTGTAGGCACAGGAATGAGGACTGTCTTTTTGAACGCCGGTGGTGTAACCTTTATGCTTCTTAGGTATAGGATAATATTATATTTGCTGTTGTGTTTCTTTATTTTCACTATACTTTACTTCAATTATGTTTTTCCCAAAACTAATAACTATAAATAACTATAAAATAGTGATATATATTAAAAATTAAAAATAAATAAATTGTGTTTATATTAAAGTTAGCGGTTTAAAACGTTTTCTTTATTTATTGTACCATAGAACACCACAGTTTAATGGGTAGCTTAAACAAAGGATATGAGGCGTAGGCCTACTACGATAACACCCTCATACAATTATTATTATACGTGCGAGCACACCCACACTCACACCTTCAGTAACAAGGTACCCCAAAGTATTGGGGCTTTCACTTAAGGGTTAATGGTACTCTTTCGAAGCACAGTTTCAAGCTCCAGAAACACGTCACAGAACGAAAGGGAACAACTGATTCGTATTTCTTTTAGGCCCGGACCTGAAGCTGTCGATTTTATCATATGTTACTTACCAATATGTATAATTCTTGTTGGAGATGCACAATAAATATATATATAAATAAATCACCTGTACCTGATGGATTGCATCCACGTATAATCAAGGAAGGAATGGACCAAATGGCTACACCGTTGAAAATCTGATTTGAATATTCCCTCAACACTGTTGAGATACCAGAAGACTGGAAGATTGCAAATATAACTGCAATTTACAAGAAGGAAAATATAGCTAGAGCTGACCCAGGAAACTATAGGCCGATCAATTTAACAAACATCAATAAACCAAAGTCCTCAAAGTCGAAGACCATCTGAACATGAGAGGCACTCAATTCCTGGCTGCAGCCTCCACAAACTAACACCACCCACTACACTACATGGCAACACACCCACAGACGCCAAGAAATATCAAAACAACACCCAGCACCTGGTTTCACACACAAATACTGTCTTCTCTCCCTCCCTGCCCACCCCAAACCAGCTTCCAGAATCACATCCATACTCATATCTCTCGCCGTTCCATCCAATCACTTATAGACAATTAACACGCAGATGCAGGTACGACCTCCAGAAATCCACCCTTCTGAATCCTCCCTTCCTCGCGAGGACAGAATCCACCTGGCCAGGCTGAGACGTGGGCACCATCCAGCTCTTCTGAGCTATCAGAAGAGACTGGATGTCTCCGTCGAAGACACATGCCCGAGATTTAACACAGAACGTACCCCATACCATTGGACACATCCTAGAAGACTGCATTTCACACAATCTCTGATGCCAACAACACAATCTACACTCCTTGAGAGCTCTGTGGGAAAGCCCAACCATGGCCATGGCCTTCCTGAGGGACTCGGGGCTGTTCGGCCAGGCAACTTATGACAACAACAACAATAAGCATCATATGCAAGATATTTGAATCCCTTATCAGATAAAACAATGGACGATGGATCAAGTGCAAAAAACTCAAGCTTTTTAGCCCTAAGCAGTTTGGTGTTCTATCAGTCGTTCTACTGTTTTACAGCTCATTAAGGTTATTGACCAATGGATGGATATAGCCTGCTGGAAAATGGAGACACCGTGGATATCAAATAGTTTGATTTGATTAAGTCATTTGATATAGAGTTCCTCACAAAACATTTTTTTTTTTTTTTTTTAAAGAGACAATGAACGGAGGAAGGAAAAACACAGATAAAACAAAAAGGTCCATGTGCCTAAAGGCATCCTCCATTCATAAAATGTTTGTAACAACTGGATTTAAACTTTTGTAGATTGTAAGTTTGTGGAAAGCAACTCGAGGGAAGTGAATTCCAAAGAGTAGTAGTTCTAGGGATAAATGAATTTTGATAAGCAGAAGTTCTGCATTGTGGAGGAGAAAGTGTAAATTCATCTGCCTTTTGTCTCCCTCATCCACATAGGAGAACAAAATTGAGTGCAATGACATGCTTCAGAAACGTGGCCAGTCAAAGCGGATGATATCAACAGAATGGAACGCAATAAAATGAAAATGGTGAGCTGGACGTGTGGGGCCAAACTGTGAACCATAACCTCTGTAACTCAAACAGGGCTAGAGCAAATGGGCTGTAAATGTCCACACCCATTCCCTGGCTGCCTCTTCCCATGTGGTAGAAATATTAGGTTGATTACTCAAGTCGTTTATGAGTTACAGAGGTTAATGTTAAATTATTTTGTTTTGTTTTTTACATCAACCAGCTTCACATCTAAACTCAATTGCCGACTTGCGAGTTTCGTTCTATAAGGAAGTTGGAGCTGTAGACTACGATATGTAACATAATTTACAGCTAAAATACAGTTGTAGTTCACTTATAAATACAGAAAATCCAATTTAACATACTCTTTAGCCATCAGAAACTTAACATTATTATTGCATTTCTGTTAAATATCTATGTTCACGGTTCCAACTTCCTTATAGCCTGAAATTCGCAAGTGGTCAATTAATGAAATCAACAAATAGGCTACATGTGGCACTCCGAGGACTCGAACCCAGGACACTCACATCGAAATTCCGCGCACTATGCATTACGCTATCAAGACAATGGACTAGTTAGCCTATTCATCTGTTTTGTATAATTTATATCCCTAAAGCCAGTATCACACGAGAGCTTTTTTAGTCAACATTCGATGATTAACATTTTGCTGGCAACATTTCTGGATTATTTTGCACTGGTATCGGAAACTAGACTATTGCTAGATGAATTTAGGTGACCGAAATACTCTAAATGTTGACCTCATAAGCTGCCAGACTAGTGTTGAGGATAAATGTTGAGTGAAAAAACGCTTGTGTGATACCGACTTAAAAGGTTACCGTTTCTTCTAAAGCTAAACCCTGTTCCAAGTAGGCTAAGTAGACCAAAATTCTTGAATATTAGGCCTACCCTCTATAACTCACAAACGACTATAGTCCGTTCATTCTAGGTTGGGCAGAAATCGTAACCTCTAACCTCTGTCACTCAAAGATGGCTAGAGCAAAATATGAGCTGTCAATGTCCACACCTATTCCCCAGCTAAGTCTTCCCATTCGGTAGAAATATTAGCTCGATTACTCTAGTTCTTTTTGAGTTATGAGAGGTTAAAGGTTTTGATTTCTGCCCAACCTAGAATGAACAGACTATAAGATGATCAGATGAAGTATTGAGGGATAAGCCTTTACAATGGTCCCACGTATCTACATTCTACTTTTCCTATTTTTCTGAAGAGTGTAGGGAGGGGAGAAGGGATGTTGGAGAGACAGGAAGCTGTTGGAGTGGCTTTGTTATGTGTGTTTAGTTAGTCTGTATACGTCGTCAGGATGTTCCCTGACTTGGTGCGAGCATGTGAAACATGCTAGGACGTAGGATGCTACCAAAGTAATCGAGACAATATATCTACCATTTGGGAAGGGTTAGCCATAGGTGTGGAGATGTACTGCCCATTTACTCTAGCCCTTTTTGAGTTACCTATTTGGAACATAGTATAGCAAAACTGTAAAATCTGTATACTTTAGAAATTCAAATTTCCCGCCAAAATTCGTAAACAAACCATGGAACGTACTACGCAGCCATGCACGCATCAAGCTGCAACATCGGACAGTCCTAGAAAGCGTACCCCGCTATCATACCTCCAGTTGTATAGATAATCATTGAATTTCCAAGTTATTTTCCACTTAACGTTAACTCAAAGGGCTAGATAGACATGGGGCAATGGTAATATTAACTCTCAAACGAACTGAAGAGCCGATTCACAGACATTATCAGTATAGGACGAATTTAGCAGAGCAGTAAACAAACAAGATTGGTTCAGTGCGTCGTGTACCGCGTGTTCACTACAAATTATCAAGAATCATCAAGAATCTTCGGAGTAATTGTGTAAGATAGTGGTATATATATATATATATATACTGTAGGCCTAGTGTATGTGACAAACTCTCAAATCCTACAGGCCCTTGTTAAGCTTATAAAATACATAACCTTATAGCCTACAACAACTTGGAAATCAAAAATGCGCAAGTTACAAATGAACATTCATGATTAACCTTCTCTGACATGTTGTTCCATATACATATGTGCTCCCTGTATTGAATCTGCATACCTTCAAACTTTAGGCTACCGTGTGTGTGTATGTGTGTATGTATGTATGTATGTATGTATATATTGGGGGAGAGGATTCAGGCTGGCAAAATTGAATAATGTTTTAAGACGGAGTTGAAAGTGACAATGTTTATCTTGGGCGGCATAATGTGCGGGGGTTGGGCATGGGGGGGCGGTTAATGATTACTTGTTATTTGTGGTTCTTCTTTATCTGGTCCCACTCCGCCAAAGCGCTCTGCACTCTGCAGGACCCACGAATCTCTTCTTCAATTGCGCCATTATGTAAATATCCGACGACAATCCATCAGGCTAGGCCATTAAGCCGGTATCACACGAGAGCTTTTATAGTCAACATTCGATGATCAACAGTTTTCTGGCAACCTTTCTAGAATATTTTGCACTGGTATTGGAAACTAGACTGATGGTAGATGAATTTAGGTGACCGAAATATTGTACATGTGGACCTCCTAAGCTGCCAGACCAGTGTTGAGGGAAATAGTGCTCGTGTGATACCGGCTTTAGGGATAGGATCAAGATTACTAGATTAGGGTACTGGTGATCCTATCATATCTCGTAGGGCAATCTGCGGTTATCTGCCCACATGCGAGTTTCAGGCTATAAGCGTGAGGAAGTTGGAGCCGTAAGGGTGCTGGACAACTCTTAATCTGGCGGAACGAGTAAACTCGTACTAACTTGCCTAATCAACTCTTAGGCCTACCAAAACCTTGAAAACGCCCCTTCTGTTTTCTGTATTATATAATTTATTATAGCCTAGGCCTTAACCTGACAAGCGCTAAATAGACCTAGGGGCTAGGGTAGTTATTTGTGCATTTCTAGCCTTGGATTCTGACAGAATTCGTTATATTTACAATATAGAGCATTATTTGTTTTCGGTATGCTTTTATTTTACATATATGATGTATATATGAACCTTCAAGAGTGCTAAAATAAGTGGGAAAAGCATTTGGGTGGTGAAAAACGAAGATATTGGCCACCCGGTCATAATCTCAGGCGAGAGAGAGCCACAGGCAACCCTCCTCTCTCGCTGTCTGTGAGGTAACTGAGACGAGCGGGGCGGTGTGGGCCGGTGTCTGGGTGTTACATAACGATCTTTTCTGCAACCCACTTGTGCTACATTATCGCGGGAGAGAAAAATAACCGATAAATTATGATAATAAGAGGGAAAATAGGTGATAATTGAGGAGGGGAGGGAGGGGGGAATAAGGTGGGGAAGGAGGGGAGGGGGGTGGGTGAGATTTACATGGATGAGTACTGGAGGGGAATTATCTCACCTAGAGACAAATTCCTTTGTTTTGATAGGCCCTTTTTTTTTTTGGAAAGCTTTTTTTATGGTCTTGCTTCCGTGAGGCCTATCGCGTTCCCTATAGAAAGCCTTCCGTGAGGCCTATCGCGCTTGCCGGGTTAATAGTAGGCCTAGGCTACTAGCCTATACTCTATTTTTTTCCAGCTGATGGTAAATTGAATCCCTTAGTAGCTGATTTGTCGATAGTTAACCTAACAAGTGCGCATGGGGGTAATTGAAAACGTCCCCCTGTGCTGACGTATTTGAGGTGTTTCCGTCACTAAAATATTCATTGTACCATTAACCTAACAAGTGCGCATGGGGGTAATTGAAAACGTCCCCCTGTGCTGACGTATTTGAGGTGTTTCCGTCACTAAAATATTCATTGTACCATTAATAGCATTAATAATTATCCATATGCGCCTATTATGGGTTGATTATAAAGGTATTAACCTGAAACAACAATAAAACGAGTGAAAACAGCGTTTGGATGGTCAAAATCGGAGATATAGCCCGCGAGTTGTATAATGTATGGGTGAGGCAAACTGCTTTCCCGCCAATTTCCCCCAAGGCCACTGAGACACAGTCGATCGATACTCTCTCTCTCTCTCTTGCACTCGCTTGCCATCAGTGATGACAACACCCTGCTTGCAACTCGCTAATGTTAGCACGAAAATATACCTCAGAATAAGGGAATAATAGGGAAAATAGGTGATAACTGAAGGAGAGGAGGAAAGTGGGGAAGGAGGGGAGGTAGAGGACTGAGATTTTGCATGGCCCAGGGGCCAAACAAAAATAAAAAAATAAAAAAATAAAAATAATTTTTTTTTTTTTTTTCGATGTCAAAAGTTGATTTTTTATTTTACTTACTCTCAAGAGTCTTCCCGCAGTCCGCCGGGGGAACTCTTAAGAGTCTCCCCGCAGCTCCCGGGTTAATGGAAATATATGAAACTACTATGGCTGTGTGTCGTATTAATGCCAAGTTTTCATAATTAACATCATATTTCGCAACAAAATCTACCTTATAGCTGAGTAAGAAAGATAGAAACATGATCATTTACCCTCAGCTGGGGAAAAATAGGCTATATATATTCTTTTAGTTATTGCTTTGATATGATTTTGTTTGATTACCATCTTGTTTATAATACGATACTCTATCTCAAGTTGCCATTTCCCGACCCATAGCGGTAGGCAATGGTGAGGCCATGTAGCCTACAGTCTTAAAAATTTATAAAAAATGTAAAAGAAAGTAAGAAAAGTGTAACAAGAAAAGTTTTAATACTAGGCCTAGGAAAAAAGAAAAAGAAAAAACAAAAAGTGACAATATATTTTGGAAAACATGTAAATTTATAGAAAATAAGGACCCCAGTAAGAAGATGAAGAAATAATACATCTACAGTGAAGAAAGAAAACTGGGGAAGGTGTAAGAAGACCAACGAGGGGCCGATACTTAAGGCTATCCCTCAACATCATCATCATCATCATCATCATCAGTCGCGCTAATAAGTCATGTCCCAGCTGTCATTACGTTTGGTATGCTCTGTGCTGTATTAAATGTCTGTCATATGTTGAATAGGGTGGGTAAGTGTTGGAACAGGTTTGTATATTTCACTCGATATGATAAAATGAAGCTTAGGGTTCCATGTCATCTCAACCAGTAGCTCTCAACCAGTGCCAAATTAACCCAGACCAACCAAACCAGTGCCAAAATATAGTACCAACCTAACCTAACCTAACCTAACCTAACCTAACCGTATTGGTTGATTTGGTACTGGTTGAGTTGACCGGTCACCGATTATCCCTCAATACCTTCACCTGACCTGACCTGTTAGGCTGTTTGTCCCTGATGGCTTTTGTTTGAGACAAAGATAGTGCATGTTGTGAAACTACGGTAATTATAGTTGTATGGACACGAATTGACTATTTGCGAGTTTCAGGCTATAAGGAAGTTGGACTCATGAACATAGATATTTAACAAAAATGTAATAATAATGATGCATGTTTCTGGGGAATTGAAAGTATGTTGAATTTGATTTGGTGTATTTATAAATTCACTACAACCGTATTTTAGCTAGTAATCCTAAATATCGATATCAACAGCTGCTACTTCCTTATAGACCGATTGTGTCTCTTTCAACAAATGAGGGATGAAGATGTACAGTTTAGATTTTCTCGTCCACAGCCTTGATTAAGTATAGCCTATATACTGGTCCCTTTTAGTGGTATGTAATCTGAAGTCCGAGGATTCCAACCTGTCTGTAAACTGCCTGGCACTAATGAAAGGAACAACGGCTGCCGTGAATATGAGTAGGCCACCTGCACCTGGTATGATAGCGTAATGCATAAGTGCGCGGAATTTCCATGTGAGTATCCTGGGTTAAGAGTCCTTGGAGTGCCACATGTATTTGTTGATTTCATTGATTGAGTTTAGAGGTGAAGATGGTTGGTGGAAAAAACATAATTATCAAGCGGATAGGTTGCCAAATTGCTGCCTCAAAGTCACACACAATTTCGTCAACATTTGGGGAGCTGGGGAGAGCGGACATTAAATTAATAGCACTGATATAATCAATGGGCATACTTGAAATAAATTATAATCCCCGGAAAATGTATTTTTCCCATTGTCCAACGATCTTAAAACTGTCTTGATAGCGTAATGCATAAATGCGCGGAACTTCGGTGTGAGTATCCTAGGTTCGAGTTCACATGTATTTGTTGATTTTATTAATTGAGTTTAGAAGTGAAGTTGGTTGGTGACAAAAATATAACACTCAGATGTAGGCCTATGTCATTTTCAGAGTTTAAAATAAAAAAATCCATTATTTGCCTTGGGATACAGGATGGGTTGAAGGGGGCTATGTCCCCCTCAACCCCCCATGATTTATTAAAATCAGCATCTATTTTGACAGTAAGGGGCTTAATTAATAAGAGTTTTACCGCCGTCAATAGGGATAATTATAGAGAGAGTTTTGTTTTTGTACAGTGCTTTATATAATGCTGATATTTGCAACATCCTTATTCTATACTAGCCTTCAAATACAGTATAGATAAATTATTAGTGGTAGTTTCGGTTACAAGTAGGCTACCGTGTGTTGTTCTGATAGAATGTAGGGGGATTGTTAGTGGGAGTTGGAACAAAGAGGGCTTGGGTTGTGAAGAGCGAGTTGTGGAGGAGTGGTGATGTTTGTTAGTGGGATTAGGAAGGGGGGTTAAGAAAGTGGGTTTACAAAAGTGCCACATGTATTTGTTGATTTCATTAATTGAGTTTAGATGTGAAGTTGGTTGGTGTAAAAAACATAATAATTCATTCTGGTTCAGGAGCAATTTATAGCGAGGTCTTCCTAAGGGTTAAGTGCCCCATTAATTACTCCTTCCATTCGTCTATACATTAGGCTACCATAGTGCAGTTGGAATATATGTACACATGCTCAGATTAATATGCAGGATTCGAAACTGCACAATAAATCGTAGGTTTGTGCATAGGCCTACTTATTTAACTGTTTTGATAGCGTAATGCATAGTGCGCGGAATTTCGATGTGATTATCCTGGGTTCGAGTTCTTGGAGTGCCACATGTATTTGTTGATTTCATTAATTGAATTTAGATGTGAAGTTGGTTGGTGTAAAAAACATAATAATTATGTGATGTTCAGTTCAAGCAGAGTGTCAAACGAACGCAGAGTCTAGTTTTGTTGCCTGTATTATTGTAGGCTATGGCTAAAAGTATGGTTTTTAGTGTAGATTATAAAATTACCAAAATAATGCTATATTTCACGTTATTCAGGATCGCGCCCACGCTCGGCGCAGTAAAGGTTTTTCACAAGCACTGAGGCCTTACCGTCCCTCATGAGCAAGGGGATGGGGTAGTAGTACAGGACCCCAATGGAAATACGCCTAATCGGCATTATTGGGCTATCCTTAGCTGGCTTAGCATGCGCTAGCTTTAAGAACTATTATTATTATACTCTAGTCCTTTTTGAGTTATGAGAGGTTAGAGGTTACGATTTCTGCCCAACCTAGAATGAACGGACTACTGTATAGTAGAGACATATTAGCTCGATTACTCTAGTCCTTTTTGAGTTACAGAGGTTAGAGGCTACGATTTCTGCCCAACCTAGAATGAACAGATTTATAGTGGGATTAGGAAAGGGTATTGACTCATACAGTACAGTCGCGCTAATAAGTCTATGTCCCACCTGTCATTACGTTTGGCTTTCTCTGTGCAGTATTTATGTCTGTCAGATGTTGAATAGGGTGGGTAAATGTAGGAACATGTTTGTATATTTCACTCGATATGAAGAAATGATGCTTAGATATTGCTGATACCAATTATGAATCAAAACATACTTGGTGCCGAGACATCACGTATTAGCCGACTGTACCAGCGACGTGTTAGATATTATTTTAGCTGTATTTATACGGTATTATGCAGCTTAGGAAGGAACTGTGGTAGTTCTAAGAGTTGGTTGAGATATATTGAAGCCTTATTATTGCTAGACGTACTTCCTAAGCTGAATATAATCGTCTACTAGTTGCCAGAATATGATAAAAAGGACGTCCCTGGTACTGCATGGATTAACCCTATCTTAACCCTATGTCTTGGGGGTTATTATGATATTTTGTTTAATTATTATTGAGGGTTTTATTTGTTTTAGCCATTTTTCAACAATGTGTTTTTAGTTAACCCCTAGACTTAGAAACACACCTCTCCAGACCCCCTTCTAACTAAAAAAACGTCCCCCCCCAGATCCCCTTCAAGCTAATAATGTCCCGGCCAAAGGCCGGTTTATCCCAAATTCCAGGCTCGCTATCGCTCGCCCAGGAATAATCGACACCTTATTGGGTTGAAGCATCTTATAATCGCCAAACTAATGAGGTGAAACGTCTTAAAATCTCCAAACTGATTAAAGTACATATACATATAAATAAGTAATCCTCTTCGATTATCTATACAAAATACAATTAAATATAATTAACTACCAAGCAATAAACTATTCACTTCGTAAACAACAAAACTCAAATATTTATAAACAATAAGACAAAAAAAAAAAAAAAACAGGGAATATTGGGTAAAAATGAATATATCCAGGTAATGCCGGGTATATTGAACTCGATTACATGGATTTATAAACACATTACAATCTCATTTTAGTTGATAATTCTTATAAATGTATAATACAACTGATAAACAGAAATAAAATATATCTGTATATAAGATAATAACAAAATAAATAAATTAATATTAATATATAAATTAATTATTAAATAAGTATATAACTAAATATATAAATAATAGGCTACAGCTGATACACATAAATAAAACCTATATAAATTAATATTAATATATAAATAAATATAATATTAATATATAAATAAATTAAAAAATAAATATATAACTACAGTAAATATATAAATAATACAGCTGATAAACAGAAATAAAACATATATAAATTAATATAGGCCAAAGCCCAAGCGCGAGTGGGGGTAGTAGGGTAGGTAGGGGGAGGGGGAGGGTTGAGAGAGAACCCAGCTCTGGGTCGCCCGTCCGCCCAAAATGACGCCCTCAAATATTGCCGCTACGACATTCTAACCCGTCGCAATCGATTTACCGCGACATTATATCCTTCTTTTGGTAAAGGTTTTTTGTACGGATTTTAATATCAGCCTCCAAATCCGTCTGGTTTAGCCGCAAATCGCATTTTTCCATGCAAATTTTGACATGGCCGTAACTTTTGCAGTTTTTAGCTAGGGGGTTGCAATTTGGACACGTGATATATCAATTAATATTGAGAAATGGGTTTTTCACTTTTTTTGAAATTTTTATTTTTAATGAAGTTATTGAACAATAAGCACTCATTCTTTAATTAATTGCCTGTAGATCGATAAATTTTGTACGGTATATATGTGTGTTTTTTTTTTTATCAAGCAATATACAGTGTGTATGTTAAATAATATATATTTATTAATTTCACTTCCAACACCTCCCAACGAAATTAATGAAAGCATGTGATCCACTGGGATTCGAACTTGGGTTACCACACACAGATTTTAAATACTCTAACCATTACACCATCAAGATATTGCATATTATTAATATATAATATATTTGTAGCGGGTATGTATTATATAAACGCAATACATGTTTGTTACACAGCATAGTGAGTCAGTCATACCTTATGTTACATGCTTAGTTATATACAGTCAGTTACACCCAGTCCATCAGTCAGTTAGTCAGTCACACTCTTATGTTACATACTTAGCCTAGTTATAAACATAGTCACTAATACCCAGTCAAGTCAGTCAGTTAGTTAGTCACACAGCTTATTTATTAACAGTTAAACACCCAGTCACACTGAGTCATTCAGTCAGTCAGTCACACTCTTATGCTACACAGTTAGTTATAAACACACAGTTAGTTAGCCTATACCCAGTCAATCAGGTAGTCATTCAGTTAGTCACAAGCTTATTTATTAACAGTTAAACACTCAGTCAGTCAGTCACACTCTTATGCTACACACTTAGTTATAAACACACAGTTAGTTATACCCAGTCAGTCAGTTAGTTAGTCAGCCAGTTAGTCACAAGCATATTTATTAACAGTTTAACACCCAGTCACACTCAGTCAGTCAGCCACACTCTTATGTTACATACTTAGTTATAAACACACAGTTAGCTATACCCAGTCAAGTCTGTCAGTTAGTTAGCCAGTTAGTCACACAGTTTATTTATTAACAGTTAAACACCCAGTCACACTCAGTCAGTCAGTCACACTCTTATGCTACATTTTTAGTTATAAACACACAGTTAGTTATACCCAGTCAAGTCAGTCAGTTAGTTAGCCAGTTAGTCACACAGTTTATTTATTAACAGTTAAACACCCAGTCACACTCAGTCAGTCAGTCACGCTCTTATGTTACATACTTAGTTATAAACACACAGTTAGTTATACCCAGTCAATCAGGTAGTCAGCCAGTTAGTCACAAGCTTATTTATTAACAGTTAAACACCAGTCACACTCAGTCAGTCAGTCACACTCTTATGTTACATACTTAGTTATAAACACACAGTTAGTTATACCCAGTCAAGTCAGTCAGTTAGTTATCCAGTTAGTCACACAGCATATTTATTAACAGTTAAACACCCAGTCACACTCAGTCAGTCAGTCCTCTCACACAGCACTCCTAGACAAAGTAGAAGGAAGGGCCTCTCCTATCATTAACTCCTCTCTACTCATCAACTCTGCAATCTCTCTCTTTTCGCCGCAATGTTGCATCTCTCTCGCTATTCTATCGCTACTACAATAATCAGTGTTCCTCAGAGTTCTCCCAGTGTATACCACCTCCTCTTCATAGGGTACGTGGAATCTGTCTTGTAACACAATCCCACCCCTACTATGTGCAACTATCCAACCCAAGAGTGAAACATTACTCTCAATCTTTCTTCTATTGAACAGCTGAGCTCTGGAACTCTCTCCCAGAATCAGTCTTTCCCTTTTCCTATGACTTAAGTTGCTAAAAACTGTGTGTCCAGGCATTTTGGCTCGAACGTCCCTTGATTTTGGCCCTGTCACTCTTTCAACTCTAGGGGAGGCACTCGCTACAGGCAGTTCTGGCTTAGACAATTTTATTAGCTTAGGAAGGACCTCTAGCAATAATATAAGATTTCAAACTATATCAACCAAGCCTATTAACTACCACAGATCCTTCCTAAGCTGCATAATATCCTTTTCATTATATTCTGGCTACTATTAGACGATTGTATTAAGCTTAGGAAGGACCTCTAGCAATAATAAGACTTCAAACTATTTCAACCAACCCTATTAACTACCGCAGATCCTTCCTAAGCTAAGCTGCATAATATCGTCTAACTATAGCTAAAGTCCGTTCATTCTAGGTTGGGCAGAAATCGTAACCCTTAACTTCTCATAATTCAAAAAGGACTAGAGTAATCGAGCTAATGTTTCTACCACATAGGGAGACTTGGCTAGGGAATAGGTGTGGAAATTGACAGCTCATTTACTCTAGCCCTTTTTGAGTTACAGAGGTTAGAGGTTACGATTTCTGCCCAACCTGGAATGAACGGACTATAGAATACAATATAATAGGTCTAGGTCAGGTCAGGTGAAGGTATTGAGGGATAAGCCTTTACAACCGCACCTCGTATCTACATTCTACTTTTCCTAGTTTTCTGAAGAACGTAGAGAGGAGAGAATATTAATATATAAATATATAGATATATAAATAAATTAATAAATTAATATATAACTACAGTAAATATATAAATAATACAGCTGATAAACAGAAATAAAACATATATAAATTAATATAGGCCAAAGCCCAAGCGCGAGTGGGGGTAGTAGGGTTGGTAGGGGGAGGGGGAGGGGGAGGGGGAGGGGGAGGGTTGAGAGCCCGGCTCTGGCCCGCCCGTCCGCCCAAAATCATGCCCTCAAATATTGCCGCTACGACATTCTAACCCGTCACAATCGATTTACCGCGACATTTTATCCTTCTTTTGGTAAAGGTTTTTTGTACGGATTTTAATATCAGCCTCCAAATCCGTCTGGTTTAGCCGCAAATCGCATTTTTCCATGCAAATTTTGACATGGCCGTAACATTTGTAGTTATTGAGCTAGGGGGTTGAAATTTGGACACGTGATATATCAATTAATATTGACAAATGGGTTTTTCATTTTTTTTTTAATTTAGCTTTTTAATGAAGTTATTGAACAATAAGCACTCATTCTTTAATTAATTGCCTGTAGATCGATAAATTTCGTACGGTATACATGTTAGTTTTTGTTTATCAAGCAATGTACAGTATGTATGTTAAATAATATATATTTATTAATTTCACTTCCAACACCTCCCAACAAAATTAATGAAAGCATGTGATCCACTGGGATTCGAACTTGGGTTACCACACACAGATTTTAAATACTCTAACCATTACACCATCAAGATATTGCATATTATTAATATATAATATATTTGTAGCGGGTATGTATTATATAAACGCAATACATGTTTGTTACACAGCATAGTGAGTCAGTCATACCTTATGTTACATGCTTAGTTATATACAGTCAGTTACACCCAGTCCATCAGTCAGTTAGTCAGTCACACTCTTATGTTACATACTTAGCCTAGTTATAAACATAGTCACTAATACCCAGTCAAGTCAGTCAGTTAGTTAGTCACACAGCTGTTTATTAACAGTTAAACACCCAGTCACACTCAGTCAGTCATTCAGTCCCTCTCGTATGCTACACACATAGTTATAAACACACAGTTAGTTATACCCAATCAGGTAGTCATCCAGTTAGTCACAAGCTTATTTATTAACAGTTAAACACCCAGTCACACTCAGTCAGTCAGTCACACTCTAATGCTACACACTTAGTTATAAACACACAGTTAGTTATACCCAGTCAGTCAGTTAGTTAGTCACAAGCAAATTTATTAACAGTTTAACACCCAGTCACACTCAGTCAGTCAGTCACACTCTTATGTTACATACTTAGTTATAAACACACAGTTAGTTATACCCAGTCAAGTCAGTTAGTTAGTTAACCAGTTAGTCACACAGTTTATTTATTAACAGTTAAACACCCAGTCACACTCAGTCAGTCAGTCACGCTCTTATGTTACATACTTAGTTATATACATACAGTTATTTATACCCAGTCAGTCAGGTAGTCAGCCAGTTAGTCACAAGCTTATTTATTAACAGTTAAACACCCAGTCACACTCAGTCAGTCAGTCCCACTCTTATGTTACATACTTGGTTATAAACGTAGTCACTTATACCCAGTCAATCAGTCAGTTAGTTAGCCAGTTAGTCACACAGTTTATTTATGAACAGTTAAACACCCAGTCACACTCTTATGCTACATACTTAGTTATAAACACACAGTTAGTTATACCCAGTCAATAAATCAGTTAGTTAGCCAGTTAGTCACACAGTTTATTTATTAACAGTTAAACACCCAGTCACACTCAGTCAGTCAGTCACACTCTTATGCTACATACTTAGTTACAAACACACAGTTAGTTATACCCAGTCAAGTCAGTCAGTTAGTCAGCCAGTCAGTCACAAGTTTATTTATTAACAGTTAAACACTCAGTCAGTCAGTCAGTCAGTCAGTCAGTCACACTCAGTCAGTCAGTCCTCTCACACAGCACTCCTAAACAAAGTAGAAGGGAGGGCCTCGTATCATTAACTCCTGTTTACTCATAAACTCTGCAATCTCTCTCTTTTCGCCACATTGTTGCATCTCTCGCTATTCTATCGCTACTACAATAAGCAGTGTTCCTCAGAGCTCTCCCAGTGTATACCACCTCTTCATCGGGTATGTGGAACCCGTCTTGCAACACAATCCCACCCCTACTATGTGCAACTATCCAACCCAAGAGTGAAACGTTACTCTCAGTGTTTCTTCTATTGAACAGCTGAACTCTGGAACTCTCTCCCAGAATCAGTCTTTCCCTCTTAAGTTGCTTCAAACTCTGTGTGTCCAGGCATTTTGGCTCGAACGTCCCTTGATTTTGGCCCTGTCACTCTTTCAACTCTGGGGGAGGCACTCGCTACAGGCAGTTCTTCCTTAGACGATTTTATTAGCTTAGGAAAGACCTCTAGCAATAATATAAGACTTCAAACTATATCAACCAACTCTATTAACTACCACAGATCCTTCATAAGCTGCATAATATCCTTTTCATTACCGTACTGTATATTCTGGCTACTATTAGACGATTGTATTAAGCTTAGGAAGGACCTCTAGCAATAATATAAGACTTCAAACTATATCAACCAACCCTATTAACTACCGCAGATCCTTCCTAAGCTAAGCTGCATAATATTGTCTAACTATAGCTAAAGTCCGTTCATTCTAGGTTGGGCAGAAATCGTAACCTCTAACCTCTCATAACTCAAAAAGGACTCGAGTAATCGAGCTAATATTTCTACCACATAGGAAGACTTGGCTAGGGAATAGGTGTGGAAATTGACTGCTCATTTGTTCTAGCCCTTTTTGAGTTACAGAGGTTAGAGGTTACGATTTCTGCCCAACCTGGAATGAACGGACTATAGAATACAATATAACAGGTCAGGTCAGGTGAAGGTATTGAGGGATAAGCCTTTACAATGGCACCTCGTATCTTTGTTATGTGTTATTAGTCTGTACGTCGTCGCGGTGTCCCCCGACTTGGTGCAAGCATGTTAAACACGCTAGGACGTACTACAACGCCCACTAAATGTCCGCCTGGGCTGGGATCACGGTCAAGCAGACCGTGCTCACCACTCGACCACCGCGAACACACATCGCTGGTACTCAAAGGTTTAACCGGTACAGTATTATTATTATTATTATTATTATTAATTATCATCTAAGTTCTAATACGTACCCTGGTAGGCTGAACCGTGTCAAGAATTATACCCTGTTTATTCTCGACTGGCGGTAAATTGCACCATATTTCACCACAAATTATCATCACAATAACAGAATTCTTGATGGGAACTTTGCAATTTACTGTCAGTTGAAAAGAAACAGAGTATATTTATGTGTGTGTGTGTAATTAAGCATACGTATGCATGTTGTGTTTAGTTTGTGAATATTCCAAGTTAAGAACAAAATACTATAGTCTGGGTATTAATTTACATTTTCTTCTATGCACCTATTACGTTTTCTATCTTTAAAATGGTAGACTATATTAAAAATTCGCACATTATCTCCGAACATTTTGAACGTTTCTCGGTCATATATCACCTCATTCTGATATATGCGCTTAGATAATATTATGATACATCTATGGCTCGCTTTAAAAAGGGATTTGCTATAAAATGGTGGAGATTTTACGGTGATAATGGTGATTCATTAACCTCTCCGCGGCTCCGCGGCGCACAGGGGGTTTTCTACAGGGTAAGACTGTGCGCACCTATGATGATTTTGGGACCTATTGCAAATTTCGATAAAAAGTACATCATCGTGTAGGGAATGTTTGCGTGCATCGGCCCATATATATTTGACCCCCCAAAAAATGTCTGGGGGGGGTGGGGGAACGGTCCGTAGTTGAAAAATGTGGAGCGAATGGCACCGCGCGGCTAGATTGTCATCGAGCGGCGAGATTTCCCTGCCGAATATTTACGCGCGCAGGGGATAGAAGGAGAGGGAGGAGGGGGTGGGTTACCGCGTATTATCACGTATATGTCCTTTTTTTGAGCCCTTTTAGGCTATGTAGAGTATGTATACGTGTGTAGGCCACCCATATAACAATGAATATGCCTCATAGTGACCAAAAATTGCAATATATAAGGGAATTATAAGAGAATTTTTAGGCGGGAATGAAGATGTGTTGGAGGTTTGGCGGCAATTTATGAGCTGAGAGTGTGGTTTACGCCATACATATCACGTATATCTTGTACGTAGAGCACTGTCATGCTATAATACAGACTTGTACGTATGTATACGTGCCATATATCAAAATATATACCGCATATAGACCAATTCATGCGATATTTACGCACATTATCAATGAGTTTCTATGCGTGAACCAAGGTGTGAGTGAGTTGTGCTGGGAATGAAAGGGGGAGAGGGTGTGTTACGCCATAAATATCACGTAAATCTTGTATTTAGAGCACTGTCATGCTATAATAAAGACGTGTACGTATGTAGGCGTCCCATATAACAAGGAATATACCGCATATGTGTGGTGGAGTGGTCTTGCCACTGGCCTGGTAATCCAAAGGTCCCGGGTTCAAATCCCGATGTATCAATGGGAAGATATTATTGGGATGGAATTTGTGCTGTACCTAGTATCAGTGCATTACCACAAAGCCCACCGAAACGTCAATAAAATACCCTCATTGTTCCCTGATTAAATAGCACTGTATGAATATTCCCATATTCAAAATATGCTATAGGGGTGCAATGCCTGGTGAGTTATCTGCTCAACAGGTGGCGTTGTGTGTGTGTAAGTGTGAGAGTCCGAGTGTAGAGGGTGAGACAGTGAAGCACGGGAACGAGATGGCTTCAGAGATGGGGTCGTTTCGGGCCATGAGTGAGCACCGTGCCTCATGTGAAGGCAAGATGGCAGGTGCTCGTTGTACTCTACGTGCTTTCACATGTCTCACTCCCTAGACTGGAACAAGACCTCACGGGCTTCACTGTTCATTGTAAAGCGGTGAATGTTAAGGCTCTCAGCCTATGCCGAGAGGAAGTAAGTTGGAATATAGAAAAAAAAAAAAAAAAAAAAATATAGCCCAATTGATGCGATATTTACGCAAATTGTGAATGTGTTTCTAGCAGACGGAAGCCTGAAAGGGTGGGTTGGGGGTGGGAGGGAGGGAGGGAGGGAGGCATGCAGGGGTGCAGGGAGGGAGTGAGTGAGTCGTGAAGAGAAGGAAGGCAGGCAGATCTCTAGATAGATAACCAGCTGTGTGACAATTGTGAAGGCGCCCGAGGCGTATGGATGCCTTGGGATTTTGAACCTTATGTCTTCCAGGTGTCTGGTGTTTGTTGCCACCAAGAGTTTTACAATAACATGAGTCAGGAATGGAGAGAGAGAGAGAGAGAGATAGAAACTGAGACATGCGTATGTCGTACGTATAAATGGACTTCAGAATTGCATTTTTATGCAAGCAGACATTGCATTTTAGACACATGTGAAGTACCACAGAAACATGTAGGCCATTGACTGTAAATAAAGTACTATATTATAGACCACCAGCGACGGTGGTAAGTAAACACAGGCAGATTGCCTTTTGCGATAAAGGGCTAAATATAGAATGGTGTCTCCTTACACTTGCGAAAGGGTAGATTGCCACCAGAGAAACGTTTACTTATTTATTTCCAAGTAATATGCAATCTAAATGTATATTCGAGACCTACTGCAATTATTTGTATGACAGTCATGACTATGTATAATCCAATATACGCGCGTAGGCGAGACATAAGAAAGCTGGTTGAGCAATTTTCGACACCCACACAGTTATTATTCTTTTTTATTTACAATATTATACAATACAAATGTATTTGTGAAGAGTATTTTATCCATTATTGTATTTATACAAATTTTGTTCCCAGACAGAGCTGCTGTGGCTGGTGTAGCTGGGGCATAAAGGAGCGGCAAGGGTCACCGCTTGACCGTGTGAAAATGAGTGGAGTCGCACTGAGAGGGGCAATTTTGCTGAGTGTTTGGGCAATTTTTGACAGAATAAAGTTATATAATTACTAATTCTTGACAGAGACAAACTGTTATAAACCTTGGCATGATATTATTGATAATCCCATCAATTTACAAACGTAAATTGGTGGGATAATTCATTTTTTTTTGTATATTGTCATTTCGATTGTAGACACAAAGTTTTGAGTGATATTTGGTATGAGCTCCTGTGGCATGGTTGGTAAGGTCGCGGACTGGAAAACTCAAAGTGTGCTAGGGTTGTGTGATCGAATCCAGGAGGGGGTTATGGGGAAGGTTTTATATTGTCTAGAACATTTTTGATAAAACAAATTTTTTACAAGATCATGCCATTGTATTCAAACAATATGAAATATTCATAGAATATATCATATTGTAAGAATACAATGACATGACCTTGTTTTTTTTGTTTTTTTTATTGTTTTTTTTGTATTATCTTAGTAGGTTTGACAGGATTTGTTGAAACATATTTATTTTTGTACAATTCATTTGAGGTAAGAAAATAATTATATACACATTACTTTGGCTAATAACAAACATATATATTGATATACTAAAAAAATAAGGCATATTACATGTAAATCTTTGAAACTTATAAACTAAATAATGAAACATACAATTATATAATGTAAAAGCTATATCACAGGGACATCTTTGGAACTTATACATTATATAATATATATGTTACATTATGAGGTAGCGTGATCAATTAGGTCAGGTCAGGTAAGGTAGGGCGCGAGTCCAGGACAGGGCTGGGCAGGGGGCGAGTCCAGGGCAGGGCACGGGGCGAATCCAGGGCAGGGCAGGGCACGGGGCGAGTCCAGGGCAGGGCAGGGCACGGGGCGAGTCCAGGGCAGGGCAGGGCAGGGCAGGGCAGGGCGACACTCAATAATTTTTGAAGGTGTGGTAGTCCCTGAAGCAGTCACCCAGGCAGAGTGGAACTTTGCACTCGGCGCACATTGAGGTGACTCTTTTTGTGACATGGGGTTTCCTGACACTGGAGCTGCAGACAGTGCACTGCGCCTGCCTGTGACGAGTGCCAAGCATCTCAGTGTTGATGGGGTAGTGTCTTTCGACACCCAGCTGGATACGGTCAGGAACGTGATCCCCACGCCATGCCGTACGTCTGTGAGTGGTGGTGCCATACTTCTCCAGGAGTTGGTATGAGACGTTGTACACGAACTCCCGGAATTTAAGTTTCTGGTTTGGGGCCATATCCTTTTTTACCAACCACAAGTTGTAGGCGTTCAGCATCGTTATATCAACTAGGTGGAGGAAGAGCTTGTGATACCACTTCACAGTCTTCCTCAGACACTCAACGCCTGACAGCTGACAGTCAGACTTGTCCACCAGGCGCATGTTTTTGGTGTAGTCCACTACCATGTCGGGCTTGTAGATTGTCTTCCTGGTTCGGTAGTGGATTTTGCCAGAATCCATCTGGGCACCTGTGTGGACGGTGGAAAGCAGGTGGACGTCTCGCTTATCCTTCCACTTCAGGGCTATCAGTTTCCCACACTTCTCGAGCTGCTTGAATTTCTGCCCCTTTCGTCGCCTTCTTCGCACATGCCTCTCGCGGTGTTCCTGGGCCAGGTCGTCTTCTGAAGGTGTGGCACTGGAGGAGGCATCTGTGAGAGGAATGACATTACCTGTGAACTTTGGCATAAACTTTCTTGTCTTTCTGACAGTCCCACATGACCCCGTTTGGTTGTCATGAAGAAACTGGCAGAGAGCAGGAGAAGTATACCAGTTGTCAGTGTAGATGACGTGGCCTTTGCCCAGGTAAGGTGCCAACATTTTCCTGACGATGGCACCTGACATGCCCATGGGGTCATTGGCAGCGGCTTTCGGTATGTCAATGTCAGTGCCTGTGTACACGATCATGTCAAGCACTATTCCAGTTTCGCAGTCACACAAAACGAAGAGCTTGATTCCGAACCTATGCCTTTTCAAGGGGATATACTGTTTGAAAACAAGACGTCCTTTGAAGAGCACGAGCGACTCATCAATCACCAAATTGAGGAAGGGGTAAAAGTATTTCCTATACCTCTCCAACAACATGGTGAACACATTCCGAACTTTCCATATCCTGTCAATCCTGTTAGGATTTTCGTTGTCTGCAAAGTGCATAAATCTTAGCAGCAACAAAAATCTGTCACGAGTCATGAACTTATTGAAAGTTGGGGTGGCGATGAGAGGGTCGTGCTTCCAATAGTGTTGCAACACATGCTTCTTGATCAGAGGCATGAGGAACAACAAGGCAAAGAACGTCATAAATTCTTCCACAGTCGTATCCACCCAGCCTCGTATTGTCGCTTTTGGAGAAAGGACGTCCAATCTGCCAAACACCCACCTGTAGTAGGCGTTTGTTTGGGCAACGATGTACGTCATTACCTCCATGTCGAAAAAAGCGAGGAAGAAGTCGCTTTCGTTCGCTTGATCGTCACAGGGCCAGTCGTCAGTTGTTCCTGACGTCCCAGGATTGAACTGGGGCACGTCAGGTACAAAATTGACCCCGTCAGACCAATCGAACGAAGGCAGCTCAGGGATCGGAATGTCGTCTGCGTCTGCTTCATCGTCTGAAATATCGCTTCCATGGTCGCGATACAGCACTTCATCATCATCACCCTCCTCTTCACTAGACAGACGATGACCTTCCTCATTTTCGTCACCGACGTCGGACTCACTCCCACTGTCCACTCCCAAATCACCCCACCCTGGGTCCCGTGCTAGGGCTTCGTCGTCGAAACCTGGGCTGCCAATGTCCTGCGAATCACCATCAAACAGCAGGGCGGCATACTTTGATGGTGTCAGAGTTTTCCGGGTCACTTTTGCACGTGAGGGTGTCTTATGGACAGGGACAGCAGAGGCGGTGGCAGGGGCGGCGGCAGGGGCAGCAGTGGTGCGTGGCCTTGATGGCAAGATGATGGTGGTGCCTGTCGCCCTTCTCTCTGTTCCTTGGGCAGGGGCGGCAGGGGCAACAGGGGCAGCAGGGCCGGCAGGGACACCAGGGACAGCAGGGCCAGCAGTCGCTTTCCCTCTCCCTTTCCCCTTCCCCTTCCCCTTCCCCTTCCCCTTCCCTGTTCCTTGGGCAGGGGCGGCAGGGGCAGCAGGGGCGGCAGCCGGGCCAGGGGCGGCGGCTGGTGGTGGTGGTGGTGGTAGGGGCACTGTGGCTGGCGTACGGGATCTCTTCCCTACGCCCGTGCCTTTCATTTGTCCTGCCCCCGCAGGTTCTGCAGCCCTAGGGCGGCCTCCTGCGTCGCTGGTACCGGTGGCAGGGGCGGCAGGGGCAGCCGGGCCAGGGGCAGCTGGTGGTGGTGGTGGTGGTAGGGGCACTGTGGCTGGCGTACGGGATCTCTTCCCTACGCCCGTGCCTTTAATTTTTCCTGCCCCCGCAGGTTCTGCAGCCCTAGGGCGGCCTCCTGCGTTGCTGGTACCGGTGGCAGGGGTGGCAGTGGTGGTAGTGGTTGTTGCAGTGGCCTGGATCGTGGTGGCAGTGTCCCGAAAGACCAATGACCTCTGTGCCATTGCCCTGCTTGCACGTGTTTTCCGTGCTTTGGGTGCTGGTGTTTTGTCCTCCGAGCTGTAGGGCGTGTCGTACTGGTAGCTAGGGTCTTTGGCAGCCACCCTCTGCCTTCCACGGCGGCTAACACCACCAGAAGGAGGGCTGGTTGTGTCATCAGGGAGCGAGCGTGAGGGACGTGTGGGCTCTATGACTAGTGCGTGGTTACTGGCGCGGTGGTGCTTGCACGAGTGCGGGGCAAGCGTTTGGCGGGGTGGTGTCGAGAGTTGACATGTAGTACTATACCCACACCAATTTTCAGCCGCCTGGCTATAAACGCGCGGTTTTGGTACGCGTTCAAAAGCTCTGCTCTTAAGAGTCTCCCCGCAGTGCGCCGGGGGAACTCTTATGAGTCTCCCCGCAGCTCCCGGGTTAGGAAGTGAGGAACTCATGGTGGTATCTGAAAACTGTGCCTATGGCGGGTGGGCGGGGCTTAGTTTCCCGATATAACATGGGTTTTGAAGCTAAAAGGATTATTTAACCTATTTTCAGCACCACCAGTATAATTATGAAGGTATATAGTGCATTTCGTAATAGGTACAAGTATCACACGCTTTCAATAGGGGCTGCAATTAATGGAATAGGTATTAGATCAATTGACACCTCAAATCTGGCGGGAGCCCGAACAAAGGTGAACAATGTTACCAGATCCTGATGGCCGAGGTCTGTCATGGGAATGTTACCAGATCACTTTTGTGCAGTACTCGTCGACAAAAGCGCATCGACCTTTAATCATTAATATCGAACGTTGAAAGTTCAGGTATTCGCTAATCGATAGCATTTTTGGACGGAATTCTGTAGAGCTCTTCAGAACTTGAGTAGCTATTATGGTTGCTTAGAAAAAACTGTCTATTTTGGTGCTGCCGTCATTTCTCGTTCGCTAAGCTCCGCCCCCTCCGAGTCGTCTTGTAGAACTTTTGGGAACTAATTGTTCTCATCAAATAATGCAGCTCAACATACCGCTTGCATACCAAAAGATAGCGATTTTGATGCCACGCATGCTAAGCACAAAGTCAATTAGCATACGCTCGTAATTAAGTTGCAATCAATGCCGTCGACTAAATTAAATGGTAGCTGGCACTTGTGAACCGAGGGTATATAAGCCCCGGGAACGCTCAGTCGCTTGATTGCTAGTGTCGGGGAAGGGTGTTTTGAAAATAGTCTACGGGAATAACATGCCAGGTATCAGCTGATAATCACCACCCCACATCTTGTAACGTTACGTAAGTTGGACTTCCGGAATTTTAGCCAAGACCCCTCCGACCCCAGAGGCCTTTAGTATACATTTTTTATTTTATTTCATTTTATTTTATTTTTATTTTTATTTTTTTTACATTGTGTTGGCCCTATTTGGGCTGTCTTGAGTTCCCCCCCCCCCCCATTTTTTTTTTTTTTTAACCTACTGTATGTGCATTGTGAGGGACCCTCAGAGGGCTGTTCTTGGGCAGTGTCATGTGTGGGGGTTGTGGGGGAAGGATAGGGAACTCAAGAGGGTTGTTCTTGGGTAGTATCATATGTGGGGGTTTGTGTTTTGTTGTGTGTTCATTGTTTTTCTGTTGTGTTATTTTGTCCCAGTTTGGGCTCTATCTCGAGTCTCTTGGGTAGTATTATGTGTGGGGGTTGTGGGGGAAGGGTAGGGAACTCAAGAGGGCTGCTCTTGGGCAGTGTCATGTGTGGGGATTTGTTTTGTTTTTTGTTTTTTTTTATGTTCCTCTTCGGGCTCTCGGCCACCTTTTTTTTTTTTTTTTTTTTTTTTTTTTTTTTTTTAGAAAACAAATGGGGGTAAATCTACAGTTATACTACCCCTCCCCCACTACCCCCCACCACCTCCCCCCTTCATATGGTTCAGCAGACGCGGAAACTGGAAAAAAACTTATTTTGATAAAAAAATTATCACCAACCATATAAGAGTTTTTCAGGTAATTTGTTGTTGTTTTTATTTTTTTATTTGATATACAGTGTTGTTTAATACCGAGGACCGTCGCATTTTAGTATTTTTAACATTAGCCTAACCTAACCTAACCGAAAAGTAACCTGTTTCCGCGACGGTCTAAACTCCCCCTCACGTTCCCTGTTTATGGGTGCGCGACGGTCTAAACCCTGCTCACGTTCCCTATTTATGGGTTTGCGAAGGTTTGTAATACTTCAATGTATCTATTTCAAGTCAAATATACATTTCCGCGCATCATCAAACCATACTAAGTCTACTACTAATAATATTAACCCATTAGTACCAACAGAATAGCGACAAAATAGGGGTAGTATAACTGTAGATTTATCCAAATGGGAAATGGGCCTGAGTAAATAGAGATATACTGTAAGTGTATTTTGCTAGATTACTTTGCTGCAGCGCTTATTTCCGTATCTTTGCCCCTTTGGAGGCTATGGTGGAAGCTGCTCTCGGGCATCATGGTGTGCGGGGGATGGGGCAGGAGTGTTTATACCTTTCCTGGGGTTGGGTGTGAAAGGGATCTGCCTTGTGTGGGCCAATCGGCTTTCTGCAGACTCCCATTCCCTTGCTCTTGTACAGTTGACCAAATAAGTTGTGTCTCTGCTGTCATTATGTTTTGTTCTCTGTATGCTGTATTAATGTCTGTCAGATGTTGAATAGGATGTTTAAAGATAGGAACATCTTTGTATATCTCACTCGAAACGATGAATTAATGCTTAGATACCGTAGTTATGATACCAATTATTGACCGAAATATACTTGGTGCCGCGACATAACTTATTTGGCCGACTGTACGTACCTTATATTTCTAGTTAACCCTTTCAGTACCTGGGACGTCTTTTGTGTTTGATTTCAGCTGTAGCCAGACAATTTTGTGCAGCTTAGGAAGGATGTATGGTAGTTAGAGGAATAATTGAGATAGTCTGTAGCCTTTGAATGGGTAGACGTCCTTCCTAAGCTGAATAAAATTGTCTAATACACACAGCTTGGAGCAGTTTAAGCCATAGGATGAGCGAAAGACAGATTGTGGGAGAGTTCCAGAGTTTACTTGTTGAATAGAAGACTGGGAAAATTGGTTCACTCTTGGGTTAGAGTGATAGATTGTAATTGGTTTCCCCGTTTATTCTTCCCTCTCATTATATGGAAAATTGGTTCACTCTTGGGTTAGAGTTATAGATTGTATTTGGTTTCCCTCATTATTTGGAAAATTGGTTCACTCTTGGGTTAGTTATACTGTAGATTGTAATTGGTTTCCCGTTTATTCTTGGGTTAGTTATAGATTGTAATTGGTTTTCCCTAAATTCTTGTTTCCCTCTCATTATGCTTCATTTATCATGAATATCATTATTCCTTTATTATTCTCCCTCTATTCTTTCTCATTATTAGTATTATTATTATTATTTATTATCACTCATTATTATTATCATTATTTATAATCACATTAATTTTTTCCTTTTTGTTTGGTAAGCTCTAGTTTTCTTCCTCGGTATTTCTTAGGCTTTATTATTACTGTATATATTTTACAAACTTTTCATTATTATTCCTTCAGATTATTATATTATTACAATATATATTAATAGGACAATAAAATATAGAATATATTTAAATCTTTTATTGATCAAAATCATGTGCTCCCCAAAATCAAATAAAGTTGCATTCAGGAGTTACTAAAAAGGTAAGATATTTACCTTGAAAAAATAAACTGCACCTGAAAATTAAACATGTATTGATTAGTATAAAGAGGGGGGGAGGGGGCTCACATACAGTCACACTGTGATGTGAGGGGGATGACGGTACCCAGACAGTAGGTGTTTGTGAAGACGATTAGCGGTGTGGTTGAATGTACACCAAATGCAACTAGTGCTTAGATGGTTGCCTGCAACTGCGGTTCTCCCATGAGACACCGAGACAATCACCACTTCTTATTGTATCCACAATAGTCGTCAACCAACTTTGTAGCGGGACATTTGTGGTGTGATGACCGTGTGGTACAATGTATCACACAAGAACATTACAATCACTAAATGTAACCACCTCAACTAGTAATTCACTTGTGAGCTCTGGTGTAATAAGGTTATTAGCCATATCACATTCAGAAGAAGAAATCCCAAATGAGTCACACCACAGCTGATCAGTGACTGAGTTGTGAATGTATGATGAGTGGTGTCAAGAAGTCCTTGGCATCATCACCACAAGGTCATCACAACTCAGTATACAGAAATGACTGTAAGTGGGTGATGAGTGTGTGGTGGTGTTGCCATCAACCACACCCTCACCACAACCACCATAGACAAATGTATCACTACTGACTGGGCCAAGGAGAGCAATATAGCAAGTTTAAGACTTAGAATGAAAGATGATAGATGCAAGGTTGCTGGAAACAGGGTGCCAGCCCCGACACTACCCCGCCTGGTCTTCCACTCGGAGAATGGAAGGGGCACTTTTGGGGTGGTTCTATAAGCTGTAGCATTCAGGACACCAGTGCGTCGCTATTGGTCATGGTCGCATATTCAGGAAGTTTTTACGCTACACCTCTAAGATTACTATGAATCACAGTAACCTCTAACCAGAATACAAACTTAAGCTTGGCTTAGGTTAGGGTCAGTTAAAGCAATCATAGTAAACTCGAGTGAATTATGTAATTCTGCGTATACGTTTCATGAATAAGCGTCCCAACGCTCGTTCTCTCGTCAGTTAAAGGCTTTGCTACCTTATGCACCCGACAGCAAGCCCCAAGACCTAGACCAGCGTACACCTTTAACCAATGTAGAACAGCTTATAGACGACCCCCCCAACACACCATATAAATCACTCCTACCACCATCACCATCACATCACAACAAATCACACTTAAAAAAACCGAACGCACAACACAAGGAAGTGGGAAGGAGAACAAGAATAAAGGAAAGGTAAGGATAGAAAAAGAAGTGGAGAGAAAGGAATGAAATAAAGATAAAATTAGAGAAAGTTAAAAAAAAATAAAAAAATAAGGGGAAAGTAGAAACAGAGATAAAGCTAGAAATAAAGAAAGAAACAAAAATAAATAATAAAGAAATAGATAAGAAAAAAGTAAATAGACATAAAAGATAAGAAACAAGAACAAGTAAATAAAACAAATATAAAAGATAGAAGACAAGAAAAAGTATATAAAAAATAAAAGATAGAAAACAAGAAAAAGTATATAAGAAAGAAATAGATGCAGCGACTAATCTTGACGATGAATCTCTTGATAACCATTCTTCTGCGGGTGCCCAACCCCGAAAGGGGTTGAAATAGGGGAGCTATCCCCCCGCCAAAGGCGGCTTTCTAGGGCCTTTCCTAGCTGATGCTGAGAGAATTGGGTTCTAGTCATGTGGTGATGGGCTGGTCTATCAAAGTGAGAGCTGAGCAATCTCTGCCATACCCATAGCTTACTCTGACTGTTCCTTTAACTTATATATTTTCTAGATCTCTAGTGACGGCGTCTCTTCCGTGGATTGACCTCCCAATCTACCAAGATTGGAAGCCAAAGCATCACATTTTTCCCTAGCCCCTCAACTTTCTCTTCATAATTGCTGAGGGGCACAGGGCCCTGGGTGGGGCTTTGGTTTCCCTGGTGTTTCCGCACCCTCCTCAGCTCCCCGCCATGGAGTGACTTCGGTCACCCAGGCTTTATTGTGGTCGGCTGGGAGGGTTCTGTGGGGGGCGCTCGGTTGTGGCCTTGGAATTGCTCGGGGCCTTGGGGCTGTTTGGCCAGGCAGCTTGGGGAACAACAACACCATTCTTCTTTCTTCTTTCTTCTTCCCGAGACACCACCACCACAACTGGAAAGAACGGAAACAATTTAAAAGTATTTGCCAGCGTAAGTTTTTTTTAATAATACAGTATATCTACCACCGGATGATCTTATTCAGATTAGAAAGGACCTCTGGTACAAAGAGCCTAATCAATCACATTATTTAATTACGGGAATTACCGGTACAGTACATACTGTACATGTTAAGATCACAAAGAGGAACAGAACTTATGTGGGCAACTGTAGATGCCAATTAAATTCTGGCTAACCCTATGTAATGATATGCAGCTTGGGGGGGAGGGGGGGCCGAAAAAAAAAAAAAACAAAAAAAAACTTAGGGGTAGACCTAGAATGACGTGGGATCAGGTACTGTACTCCGGTCCGATCTCAAAATAAAGAACTTGATAACAGAGGCAGCCCCTGACAGGGTCGCCTGGAAAGCCGGCATGAAACTGAGACTGTAACCACATTCTCTGTGGACAAAATGGTCTCTAACTTTTATGTATATAATTAAAATTTAAAAATTGCAAAATAAATAAACCAAAACTGGGATGAGGCAATATAAAGACAAACAAAAATAATCAAAATCGCTATGTGGAAACAACACTTAACCCTCCAACCCCGGCTAGGGAATATCGTAACTGTACTCTGTGACCGGGGGTTTTCAGGAATTTTGGTCCAAGTTGATTCACATGTTACTCCTGAAATACATTACACAAAGTTATAAAAAAAACAGAAAAATGTTGCACAAACCTTCATGTGTAGAATGCCGTTGAGTAGAGGTCTCTAGCCCAAGTGATTGCATAATGGTGAGCGCGGGAAGTGGAGTGATTTTTATGCGTGAAAATCATCCCGCGTTCGGATGCGTCGCCTTGGCCCAGGCCCCGGCTCGTCGCGCCAAACTTTTTACCTCCCGGAGGCGATTTTATGTATTGATAGTGATGTTATTATAGTTATTTGGAGTCCAATTATATAAAATATGTGTATTAGGCTATCATTGTCACTAATATTTCCCATTTTCACTCGATACCGTAGTTTTTATGAGTAATTGAGGTAGGTTATTGTTATATTAGGCACTGATTATTCGTTATCACAGGTGTTTATTATACTTTGGCCATCTAATATTAGTTCGTGTGTCACTTTCACTTTGGTAAATATGCTTGAGAGAGTGTCACTGTCACTGATAATGCTCATTTTCACTTGATACGGTACATTTTATTAGTAATTGAGGTAGGTTATTGTTATATTAGGCACTGATTATTCGTTATCACAGGTGTTTATTATACTTTGGCCATCTAATATTAGTTTGTGTGTCACTTTCACTTTGGTAAATATGCTTGAGAGAGTGTCACTGTCACTGATAATGCTCATTTTCACTTGATACGGTACATTTTATTAGTAATTGAGGTAGGTTATTGTTATAAACCGAGCTTGTGCACATTTACATACTGTGCACACTGCATGCGGTCCTGAACGGGGCGCCCAGGTTGTACCACTGCCCTCTGTGGCATAGCATACCTGTCCAGGAGCTCCACCAACACCTGTTTTTGGAACCTCCGCAGGCTACTGAACTTCCTGGGTGTGCGCGGATTCCGAAGCCTGTAGATATTATAGGCATTCAGCATTGACATGTCCACCATGTGCAGAAAGAACTTTTTGTACCATCTGCACGAGGTACGCAGACAGTCGATGAAGCCTATCTGCATGTCGGACTTGTCCACCAGCCTCATATTTATGTTGTAGTCAATTACAGCATCGGGCTTGGTCACCCTGACTTGGGTGCGGCGATCCACCTTGCCAGTCTCAACCATTTCCCCCTTGTGGACGGTGCTCAGGAGGTTGACCTTCCGCTGGTCGTGCCAGTGGATAGCCAGAATGGGTCCCGACTTCTTCTTGAAGACATCGCCTTTCTTTGTTTTAGGAGGGAAACTTGGCATGCCCTTCCTTTTTGCTCTAACTGTGCCTACAGTCCCCGTCTGGCGCTCATGGAGGTACTTTGAGAGAGTGGGGGACGTGTAGTAGTTGTCCGTGTAGAGGACGTGATTCTTTTGGAAGTACCGGTTCATCATGGCTTGAACCACTGCTCCGCCAAAGCCAATGAGGGGGTCTATTGCCACGTCCCCTTCCTTCCCGCTGTAGACCAGGAAGTCCAGGACATAGCCAGTTTGGCAATCGCACAGCACAAAGAACTTTATACCAAAGCGATGTCTCATTGAGGGGATGTACTGCCTGAAGCTCAGCTTTCCCCGGAACAGCACAAGAGACTCGTCAATACAGACGTTGCAGAAGGGCATGAAGTAGGACGTGAAACGTTCTCTCATCATCTCGTACAACGTCCTAATCTTCCACAGTTTGTCAGGGAGATGCATGTCGGTGTTGGTGACAAGATGGAGCGCTCCGAGGATGTCGAGGTACCGGTCCCGAGAGATGTATTTCCCGAAGGCAGGGGTGGATATCAGATCTTTGGTGATCCAATAGTCAGCCAACCTGTGCTTCTTCACATGAGGCATTAGCATGGTGATTGCCAGGAACACCATGAACTCGGGATGAGTCACTGGGGTCCACCGCTTCATGTGGCCCTTGGTCACCTTGCCAAAAAAGTTAACCTGGACTTGGTAGTGCTTATTTGTCTCTTGTATGACAAAGTCAGTAACCTCCTTATCAAAAAATGCCTCAAAAAGCTCATGTGGTCGAGCATTGGGGCCTGCAGGAAAACTTGGGGTAACTCCTGGAGCATCCTGTACCTCATCAAAAGGGGTTACATCAGGGTCAATGACTTCATCCGCAGCCACATCCTGCCAGTTGAAAATATAAAATGCGTCCTTCTGGCGACGCTGACGAGGAGCTACAGCGGGGGCAGCACGCCCACGAACTTTGGCGGCGCGAACCCTAGGGCGGCCAGGAGCGCGACGGCGCCCAGGCCCAGCCCGGCGGCCAGGGCGGCCAGGAGCACGACGGCCCTGGGCAAAGCGTCTGGGTTGAGGGTCGTCGATGTCCATAAAGTCATCGTCGTTGTCGTCAGAGCCGTCATCTTGCCCTGACGGTGGACCCAGGTAATCATGGCCAGAGTCGTCTGTGAGGTGCCCTTCATCTTCAGAGCCCCCCTCATAATCTCGCGGGGAAGGAATGATGCGTGGGCGGCGTGTAGGTCGGCGAGGTGGGGAAGGAGTGGGAGGTAAGGCTCTGTCATCTTCATGCAGAGGTTCGGGGCTCCTTGGCCTACGACGAGTCGTAGACAGCACTGGTTCAGTGTCTGTAGGTGCAGGTATGGATGCGAGGTCGAAAACATCATGAGGAACCTCTGTTGTAGGCTGGAGAGGTGGGGTGGACCCTGGGGAAACTTGCGGGGGCGTATGGCTGGGAGCGGCAGGGGTGGAAGCCGCAGGGGTGGAAGCCGCGGGAGCCTCGAACAAAGAGCGCCTACTTGTAGCTCCTTTTTTAACATATTTTCTCCCTTTTCCCTTTTCTTTAGTAGTATGTCTCCTCTCGGGGGAAATAGGGGGTAAATAGGCCGAAAGTGGTGGGTCCTCAACCCTAGGCAGTGCTGGTGGTGGTGGGGAAGAATGGCGGGAGCCTGGGGCAACTTGGGTGGCGTGGGTAGATAAGGAAGACGATGGCGGGTCAACCTCGGCCTCACGCGCAGCCTCACTGGCACCCTCACGCACTGCTCCCTCACCAAGTTTTAGGGCCTCTTTCCTGGCTGCCGCGGCTGCCTTCTTCAGAACTTGCTTCTTATAGAAACGTATCTTGAATGGGGATTTAGCTGGCGAAGGGCTAGGTGTCGTGTCACTCAACCTAAACTTGGCAGTCGACCTAGTGCTGTCCCATTCGCTCACTCTCACTACACTCTCATCACCTTGCACAACTATATCACGTTCAGTACTATCATCACTTTCATCGTCATGCTCAAATCCAATAAAAAGCGCGTCTCTTTCATGGATTTCGTGTAGATCGTCAAAATCTTCACTATAGTGAGACTGATAAGACTCGGAGCTATCACTGCCCAAGTCATCAACACTATTTTTGCCTTCACCACGTTCATAACTCCTCAAAGCTATTTCAATACCTCCGGGAGTCAACGCATCTTGTACGTGCCTTTGCGTTAGGGCGCGACGAACATGAGGAGGCGTCGAAGGGAGCGTAGAATCGGACACAAGGGAATCACTTTTTGGGCTAGTATCCATGTTGGCGGCAGGGTAGAGACTGGCGTACATGCTGTCTGGTGGCGTCGCCTAGCGACGCCTGGTGACCACGGAGCGAAATATTTACGCGCGCCATTCGAAAGCACACACGCAAGCAATGGTACAGTGTTGTACCACCCGGGTTCCTCGGGTCAAACCATAATGGTACACACGTGTACCACCCGGGGTTGAAGGGTTAAGCAAAATAAAATTATGATATAAAAGAACAATCAAAGAAATTATGAACCTGTTTTGAGTCCCTCTCAGATCCTTCCTAATTTGAATAAAATCATCTAATGTTAGTAAAGTCACACAAGCGCTCAAAATGACAAGAATAATCTTTCTACCATTTGGGAAGAGTCAGCCAGGGATATGGAGCGGCAATTTTCAACCCGCCCGAGTTACAAGAAGTTAAAAGTTAAAATATTTTCTAGCCTACCCACAATGAACAGACTTTAGTCAGAAAACTGGGGGGAAAAAAATGGATAGTCAAAAAAACTCCAAAAAGCCTGTGTGTGACTCTACTTATAAAGGTCTAATTATAGCTAAGTACAGTTGGCCAAATAAAGTGTGAACCATACCAGATCAGATGAAGTATTGAGGGATAAGCCTTTACAACAGCACCTCGTATCATCCGCAGAAACTTGAAGTTTCTTGTATAACCTCTGCTTCCTTTTTGTCTGTATTTATTGTTTTTTGTCTGTATTTATTGTTTATCTTTTTCTTTTTCTTTTTCTATTATTAATATTAATATTGATGATTTTTTAAATTTATTGTTCTTGTTAAAAGAGTACTCTTTGTTTAAATCTGTTGTTACTTCATATTTTGCAATTATTTGTCTTTATATTATATGTATTCATTGTCGATAGTATCAATTGCTTACTTTTGCGATTTCCTTAGTTTATTTGTGCTATAAATGTAGGTTATTTGTAGGGTAGTTATTGATAGGGGTCACTTGAGGCATGCTATGCTTACAGGTACCTACCCGATAGCACTATCGTTAGTGAGTGCTGTACTGTATTTTATATATTATTTTGTAATAGTATAGATATCTTATCAATATTTGTATTTTGTACTATTGTTAATGTCTTGTCATGTTGCAAATTTGATTTTAAATAATATTTTGACATTTAACATTTAGTTTCTTTATTCATGCAGAGTTTAGTCAAATTTGCCAGAACGTCCCGGACTACCCAAACTTGACTACTTCCTTTAACGTGACGATAGTGCGTTGTTATATGTGCGATTAGTTTGCTTGGGAAACAGATTAACTTGCTCATGTAGTAATGTACACCCTATGTGGTGGATTGTGTTCTTTTATTTAATAATTTTCATTTTAGTAAGCGTTGTTTCCACATAGCGATTTTGATAATTTAATTTGACTTTATATTGTCCTTGTCCCAATTTTGGTTTGTTTAGTTTGCAAGTTTTACATTTTAATCTACATTCTACTTTTCCTATTTTATTCAGCTTAGGAAGGACCTCTAGGGATCAGTTTAATCAGTGGTCTGGTTAAACTAATCTCTTCAAGATACATGTCCATTAACCCTTTGACACCCATAGATCTTTCCTAATCTGAAATTAACAACTTTATGAGGACAACTGTACCTCCAGTAATCAAAGGGACACAAAACTATCTACATTTTCCAGAAGAATATCACAAACTGTATCAAAGATTACCTCATCAAAAATACAGTACAGTACTGTTATCTTCTAGAAAATCTACAGTAAAAAAATTCAAAACTTAAGCGGATAACTATAGTCTATTTTTTTCCAGCTGAGGGTAAATTATCATGTATCTACTGTATCTTTGTTACTCGGCTATAAGGCCGATTTTGTAGCGAAATATGATGTTGATTATGAAAACTTGGCATTAATACGACACACAGCCGTAGTAGTTTCGTATATTTCCATTAATTATCGAGAAATCAGCTACTAAGGGATTCGATTTACCATCAGCTGGAAAAAATAGAGTATAACTGGTAACTAAATATATAAAAGGTCATTTTTTCAGATCTACCAGTAATTTTGGTTTTGCAATATACCGGTTACTGTACATTGATGTAATGAGTTATTTTTTTGTATTGGGAGTTTAGAAAATAAAATAAATTACAGTACGGTATATTGATGAATTCATATTATAATGTAAAACTTGCAAAATAAACAAACCAAAACAGGGACGACACAAGATAAATACAAAAGAACTTATCAAAATCACTATGTGGAAGTAACGATTAAGCAAAGCAAAATAATCGTCTGAAAAAGTGGCCCACAAATCAAGAATCTAAATTTTTCTCCTGAACAAAAAAAAGACAACTCCCCTGAATGCAACTGTATTCTATATACAATATATATGTTAAATATAGCCTACCCAAGGGGAGCACATGTATAAATATATATAAAAACCCACAAGGGTGCCTATACTATCACAGTGCTATCACAGGGGTACTCGTATGTCATTGGTAACCCTTTTGTCCCAAGTTAGTCCATTTTACGCTATTAATTAAAATTAAAATTTAAAACTTGCAAAATACACAAACCAAATTAAAATGTAAAACTTGCAAACTAAACAAACCAAAATTGGGACAAGGACAATATAAAGTCAAATTAAATTATCAAAATCGCTATGTGGAAACAACGCTTACTAAAATGAAAATTATTAAATAAAAGAACACAATCCACCACATAGGGTGTACATTACTACATGAGCAAGTTAATCTGTTTCCCAAGCAAACTAATCGCACATATAACAACGCACTATCGTCACGTTAAAGGAAGTAGTCAAGTTTGGGTAGTCCGGGACGTTCTGGCAAATTTGACTAAACTCTGCATGAATAAAGAAACTAAATGTTAAATGTCAAAATATTATTTAAAATCAAATTTGCAACATGACAAGACATTAACAATAGTACAAAATACAAATATTGATAAGATATCTATACTATTACAAAATAATATATAAAATACAGTACAGCACTCACTAACGATAGTGCTATCGGGTAGGTACCTGTAAGCATAGCATGCCTCAAGTGACCCCTATCAATAACTACCCTACAAATAACCTACATTTATAGCACAAATAAACTAAGGAAATCGCAAAAGTAAGCAATTGATACTATCGACAATGAATACATATAATATAAAGACAAATAATTGCAAAATATGAAGTAACAACAGATTTAAACAAAGAGTACTCTTTTAACAAGAACAATAAATTTAAAAAATCATCAATATTAATATTAATAATAGAAAAAGAAAAAGAAAAAGATAAACAATAAATACAGACAAAAAACAATAAATACAGACAAAAAGTAAGCAGAGGTTATACAAGAAACTTCAAGTTAAAAAGGCTTGATTAAAATTATTGATGTCAAATTTTAGAATACAGTCACAATAATTGACCCTAAAATGAAGCAAATGGTGTGTGGTTGTTGATTGTGGCCTCTGTGCTGATGCTGACTCTACCGCTGCTGACTCAATACTGCTGCTGACTCTCTACCGCTGCTGACTCAATACTGCTGCTGATTCTCTACTTGTGGGCTTGGTACTGCTGACCCGGTATCTACTGCTGCTCAGTCACTTCGCTGCTCTGTATCAATCTGCAAAACAGAATTATTCTTATAAATACAAACTCCAAGAAAATTACAAGACTGGATACAAATAACATGGGATTAAATGGTAAAACTTGCAAAATAAACAAACCAAAACTGGGACAACACAAGATAAATGCAAAACAACTAATCCAAAATTCAAAATCGCTATGTGAAAATAACGCTTAATAAAATAAAGTAACATAATATAATTACAGACTACTAAAAGCCACTGGGGTCTATCATGGTCATCCACAATCTTAATCCTACTGGTAATAAGTTAATAAGTTTGGGTTAAACTTAACCCTTCCAGCCCGGCTGTCCTTTTATAATGACACCGCAGCAGTTGGGCAGGACCCCGTGTGTCCTTATAACAGGCATTAAGCTTGAAAGCCTATTCAGCTTGGTCTGAATGCCGTGCGTCCGACGCATGTAAACAAAGCCTGTCATTGCGTCACCGCACCTCCGAAAACAAGGAGACGTCGGATCAACGTTGTTGTTGTATGGTATGACGAAATTAGTGTCTGAAATGCTCCGATATTGTCAACATCGCAGCAAAATTCACTCCACGGAAATCGCCATCACAACTGAACCAGTTGACTTACAGAACTCTACTCAACGCCAGTCTACAGATTGGAAACTGCACTACGTTTATAGAGATGCGTGGGAAATTTCTAGCAGTTAAAATAACAAAGATACGGTACCCTAGGCCTAGACGTTTTTCGGCCAAATCACCCGGGTACCTGACACTGTCCTTAGGAGGGGGCCCCCGGGGGGGAAGGGTTAAGCAACCTTTCATGGCAATATTCCCACGTTCTCAGTCACAACCGTTACGCGTCGAATTTGACTTTTTTTTCCCCTAAATTATATATGGGAGCTTAGGGAACAACAACGTCATAGACGATACACGTACATACAGTCCATCCATCCATCCATACATACAGGTTTAAAGACAGCAACCGTCCACAGTGAATGTGGCTTCCATGGTACTGCAGACAGTACTGCACACAGTGCACAGCAATCATAACACGGTGGCTAGTCTTTACTGTAGTACAGTACAACAAAGTCTTGCCACAACAACGCCCCCATCATGTTATCACTGTGGCTGATGTTGGTATAGTGCTAAAAGTATCTCATCAAAACTCAACAAAGTCCCCCTGAACCACTTGCACCTTGCAAAGCCGCACCACACCAGCATTAACCGTGCTACAATAAGGCAGTAACAAGATATTACCGTAACTGCTACAGAGGCTGACTGCACCACCACAGTGGTGGGTGGTGGGGTCGCTTCATCCCTACGCCACATACTAATACCAATGAGTTCCCAACACTCCCACACTAATGGTAAATTGGCATAAATCTTACAGCAACATGTTCAATCAAACAACAACAAAGACACCCCAGCATTAACAGTAGACTTAAGCCCGTATGTACTGGCCACATATTTCTGATATTATTCTAGCTATATTGGTGGTGTAATGGTTTAGATGCTTATGTTCTGGGTGTGGTGTCCTGAGTTGGAATCCCGGGAGGACCATATGCTTTCATTAATTACCGTAACTGTGTTGGTGGTGTAATGGTTTAGATGCTTATGTTCTGGGTGTGGTGTCCTGAGTTGGAATCCCGGGAGGACCATATGCTTTCATTAATAAACTGTGTTGGGTGGTGTAATGGTTTAGATGCTTACGTTCTGGGTGTGGTGTCCAGAGTTGGAATCCCGGGAGGGCCATATGCTTTCATTAGTGTATTCAAGTACAGTACATTGGGGTTTGTAATGGATATTAATGTTAAAGAACGGGGTGTTACTTATTATTCCAGCTATATTTAGTAGAAGATTTAGTGCAGCTTACGAAGGATCTGTGGTAGTAAAAAGGGTTAAGTGAGATAGTTCAAAGCCTGGCAATTGCTGAAGGTCCTTTTTAAATTGAATAAAATAGTCTAATTGTACCGTGAATACAGTTTAAAAGATGTCCTCGATACTGAAGGTGTTAACCAAACCCCAGGCTTTATTGTGGTCGGTGGGGAGGGTTCTGTGGGGGCGCTCGGTTATGGCCTTGGCCTTGCTCGGGGCCTTGGGGCTGTTCGGCCAGGCAGCTTGGGGAACAACAACAACAACAAACCAAACCCCAGACACCACCACCAACCTATAGGAACGTTTCCTGTGCCACTCAACTTTCCCTTCATAATTGTACCGTGAATACAGTATAAAAGACGTCCCCGATACAGAAGGTGTTTACCAAACCCCAGACACCACCACTACCGGTAAGTCAGTGCCCATACCAACCTATAGGAACGTTTCCTTTGCCACTCAACTTTCCCTTCATAATTGCTGAGGGGCACAGGGCCTTGGGTCGGGCTTTGGTTTCCCGGGCGTTTCCGCAGCCTCCTCAGCTCCCCGCCTTGGAGTGGCTTCGGTCACCTAGGCTTTATTAGTGGTAAGCAGGGAGGGTTTTGTGGAAGCGCTCGTTTATGGCCTTGGCCTTGCTCGGGACCTTGGGGCCGTTCGGCCAGACAGCCTGGTGAACAACAACAACAATTCCCCACAGACCCTGACTATACACCCTTCACCAATCACCAGACAAAGCATATCATCAACAATCTCAAGCACTCACCCGCCTGTGGCCTAGACAACATAAGCAACATACACCTCAGACACCTGGGACCACAAGGCATACAAGCACTCACTAACATATCAAACTACAGCTATTCACACAACACAATACCAGACATTTGGAAGCATGGTATCATCATCACATTCCCCAAACCCAACAAAGACCCCATGCTACCCTCCTCGCACCGCCCCATCACACTCCTTTGCTCCCCCTCCAGTCATGGAACGCCTAGTATTACAACTAATTACACCTGACCTACCCCTAGCTCGAACACAACATGGCTTTAGGCCACTGCACTCCACAAACACTCTTCTCACAGACCTTACACAAAGAGCTTTCGACGGCATCAACTCGGCTAGACCACCACACAGATCACTATTAGCCACACTCAACATTAGTAAAGCCTTCGATGCCATCCCCCGCCACAACCTAACAAACAAAATCTACAACACAAACATGCACAACAACACAAAAAGGTGGCTGGCCAACTTCCTAGCAGGCAGATGTGCACACGTATCTTTTGCCGGTCAGTCATCTAAAATCAGAAACTTTCCAAACGGAGTCCCACAAGGATCCGTCCTATCGCCCGCACTCTTCAATCTGTACATGCACGATAAAACTACACCCAATACGCCCCAAATAAACTTAGCCTCCTATGCAGATGACATAACACTCACATGCTCACTCCAACATAACCATCATAAACACATACATCCCTCCCCAAACATCCCCTACAGTACCAAATGAATACAGACCACACTTACAACACATCACAAACACCCCACACACCCCACACATCATCCTGGGTGGTGACTTCAACGCCAAGACGTCGGCCTGGTTTGTCGACAACTCCGACACAGACAGAGGGCTGGTACTACAAAACCAAACCGATAACCTCATCATCCTTAACGACATCCATCAACATACCCATATTCCTCACCAAGCCCTCTATAACCCATCATCTCCAGACATCACCTTTTGCTCCCCAGAACTCGCCCCCACAACATCCTGGAGGGTGGTCAGAACCTTGGGCTCTGACCACCTCCCGATCATTATCACCACCAAAACCAGACTCACCCCAGCTAGCCACAAACACACATACACCAATTATAAAAGAGCTAACTGGGAAGCATTCACAAATGAGACAGAACAACACTTCACAACTCTAAACAGTACACCCATCACTAACATCAACAATGCTGTACACATACTCAATAAAACTATCCAAAACGCTGACAAGAAACACATTCCAAGAGGTAACAGGAAAAGACACAACCCCAACTTCACACCAGAAATTCAAAACCTCATCAGACAACGCGACATACTGAAACACTCCCCAGCACCCCACACACAAGACATCACACAGCAAATTCAAGCACTCAACACCCAAACTAACAACAAAATACAAGAACAGCAAAAACTAAATTGGAATAACTTCCTACAAACACTTGATCACAAAACAACCCCAAAAAACTCTACAAAACACTAAACAGCATCACACTTTCCAACAGCAACACAACACAATCACATGCTGCAATCACAACAACAGACTCTACTCCTTCATGTAAACAACAAGCAAACACTCTCATCAATCACTTTTCACATGTCAGCCACCTAAAACCTCACAAAGACGACCGACGTGTCATCCGACGTAAGAGACAATTCCCCACAGACCCTGACTATACACCCTTCACCAATCACCAGACAAAGCATATCATCAACAATCTCAAGCACTCACCCGCCTGTGGCCTAGACAACATAAGCAACATACACCTCAGACCACAAGGCATACAAGCACTCACTAACATATCAAACTACAGCTATTCACACAACACAATACCAGACATTTGGAAGCATGGTATCATCATCACATTCCCCAAACCCAACAAAGACCCCACGCTACCCTCCTCGCACCGCCCCATCACACTTCTTTGCTCCCCCTCCAGTCATGGAACGCCTAGTATTACAACTAATTACACCTGACCTACCCCTAGCTCCAACACAACATGGCTTTAGGCCACTGCACTCCACAAACACTCTTCTCACAGACCTTACACAAAGAGCTTTCGACGGCATCAACTCAGCTAGACCACCACACAGATCACTATTAGCCACACTCGACATTAGTAAAGCCTTCGATGCCATCCCCCGCCACAACCTAACAAACAAAATCTACAACACAAACATGCACAACAACACAAAAAGGTGGCTGGCCAACTTCCTAGCAGGCAGATGTGCACACGTATCTTTTGCCGGTCAGTCATCTAAAATCAGAAACTTTCCAAACGGAGTCCCACAAGGATCCGTCCTATCGCCCGCACTCTTCAATCTGTACATGCACGATATAACTAACCCAATACGCCCCAAATAAACTTAGCCTCCTATGCAGATGACATAACACTCACATGCACACACCATGACCCAAAAAGAGCAACAGATCTCCTTCAACCCTATCTCAACACACTACATGGCTGGTGCACTACAAACAGACTTAATCTAGCCCCAGCCAAATCCACCGCAATCCTGCTCACAAGTTGGACAGGAGAACACGAATACATCCCTCAACTCACCATAAACAACACACCCCTAACATATACACACACACCCAAAATCCTAGGAGTAACATATGATACTCATATGACATTCAAACAGCACACCACAAACATTAAAAAGAAACTGACACCCAGACTTAACGCCCTCAGGTCACTTGCTCACACAAAATTTGGACACAACAAAGAAACTACCACCACAGTATATAAACAATACATAAGATCAGTGATGGAATACGCAAGCCCAGCCTGGGCTTCTAACCTAGCTGAAACACATCATAAGACCTTATAGACTATTCAAAACAAAGCCCTGAAGATCATTACAGGCTGCACAGCTACTTCACCCACAGATCACCTACATCAACAAACCAAAATCCTCAAAGTCAAAGACCATCTGGACATGAGAGGCACTCAATTCCTGGCAGAAGCCTCCACGAACCAAGACCACCCACTAAACTACATGGCAACACACCCACAGACACCAAGACATATCAAAACAACACCCAGCACACGCTATCACACACAATTATTGTCCTCTCTCCCTCCCTGCCCACCCCGAACCAACTTCCAGAAGCACATCCATACTCATATCTCTCACTGATCCATCCACTCACTCACAGACAACACGCAGCTGCATGCACGACCTCCTGAAATCCATCCTTCCGAATCCTCCCTTCCTCGCGAGGACAGAGTCCACCTGGCCAGGCTGAGATGCGGACACCATCCAGCTTTCCTGAGCTATCAGAAGAGACTGGATGACTCCGTTGTCGACGCCTGCCCGGGATGTAACACAGCACCCCATACCATTAAACACATCATAGAAGACTGCATTTCACACAACCACTTACGCCAACAACACAATCTACACTCAATGAGAGCTCTGTGGGAAAGCCCGATCGTGGCCATGGCCTTTCTCAGGGACTCGGGGCTGTTCGGCCAGGCAGCTTAGGGAACAACAACACTCACATGCACACACCATGACCCAAAAAGAGCAACAGATCTCCTTCAACCCTATCTCAACACACTACATGGCTGGTGCACTACAAACAGACTTAATCTAGCCCCAGCCAAATCCACCGCAACCCTGCTCACAAGTTGGACAGGAGAACACGAATACATCCCTCAACTCACCATATGAGGGTGCAAAGGCGGCAGTACGTGTGGAGAGTGAGCAGAGCGAGTTCTTTGACCTGAATGTTGGTTTGAAACAGGGGTGTGTGATGTCCCCGTGGTTGTTTACTGTATATATGGATGGAGTTGTGAAAGAAATACTATCAAGAGCAGTGGATGTTGGTGTATCGCTGAAAAGGGAGGGAATTGAGTGGAAGCTACCTATACTGCTGTTTGCGGATGATACAGTTCTGATGAGTGATAATGAATGGGAGTTGCAGGGTCTGGTAAATGAGTTTGGAACAGTGTGCGAAAAATGGAATTTGAAGGTAAATACGGGGAAGAGCAAGGTTATGGTCTTCGAAAGGGGTGAAGTCACAGAGTGTGAGGTGAAGCTGAACGGTCAGGCTATGGAGATCGTCAACTCCTTTAAGTATCTGGGCAGTGTGTTGAGTAAAGATGGGACTATGGATGAAGAGGTGCGGGAGAGGGTACAACAGGGGAAGAGGGTTGTAGGAACGCTAAAAGCAGTAACAAGAAATAGGGTGGTCAGTATGGAAGTGAAGAAGTCCTTGCATGACAGTGTGGTAATCCCGACACTGACTTACGGAAGCGAAGCATGGACGTTGGTTGAGAGACTCAGACCAAGAGTGAGAGCAGTGGAAATGAATTACTTAAGGAGTGCGTGCGGAATTACATGGAGGGATAGACAGACTAATGAGGAAGTAAGAAGGAGGTGTGGTGTGGAGGTAGATGTGCTGGAAAGTGTGAAAAGGAACAACTTGAGATGGTTCGGCCATATGGAACGTATGGAAAGCGAGAGAATGACTAAGAGGGTGTACGAGAGCGAGGTGGAGGGACAGAGGGGGAGAGGTAGACCGAATATGAGGTGGCAGGATGGAGTGAGGAACTACATGAATGAAGGCGGTGCTGGTTGGGGGGAGGGGCGTCGACTGACTGGGGACAGAGGTGCATGGGGGCGGTTCGTTCGTGGCCACCCCTTCGGGGATCACGGCGTCAGGCAATAGATAGATAGATAGAACTCACCATAAACAACACACCCCTAACACATACACACACACCCAAAATCCTAGGAGTAACATATGATACTCATATGACATTCAAACAGCACACCACAAACATTAAAAAGAAACTGACACCCAGACTTAACGCCCTCAGGTCACTTGCTCACACAAAATTTGGACACAACAAAGAAACTACGACCACAGTATATAAACAATACATAAGATCAGTAATGGAATACGCAAGCCCAGCCTGGGCTTCTAACCTAGCTGAAACTCATCATAAGACCTTACAGACTATTCAAAACAAAGCCCTGAAGATCATTACAGGCTGCACAGCTACTGCACCCATAGATCACCTACATCAAGAAACCAAAATCCTTAAAGTCAAAGACCATCTGGACATGAGAGGCACTCAATTCCTGGCAGCAGCCTCCACTAAACTACATGGCAACACACCCACAGACACCAAGAAATATCAAAACAACACCCAGCACACGCTATCACACACAATTATTGTCCTCTCTCCCTCCCTGCCCACCCCGAACCAACTTCCAGAAGCACATCCATACTCATATCTCTCACCGATCCATCCACTCACTCACAGACAACACGCAGCTGCAGGCACGACCTCCCGAAATCCATCCTTCCGAATCCTCCCTTCCTCGCGAGGACAGAGTCCACCTGGCCAGGCTGAGATGCGGACACCATCCAGCTCTCCTGAGCTATCAGAAGAGACTGGATGACTCCGTTGTCGACGCCTGCCCGGGATGTAACACAGCACCCCATACCATTAAACACATCATAGAAGACTGCATTTCACACAACCACTTACGCCAACAACACAATCTACACTCAATGAGAGCTCTGTGGGAAAGCCCGATCGTGGCCATGGCCTTTCTCAGGGACTCGGGGCTGTTCGGCCAGGCAGCTTAGGGAACAGGAACAACAACAACAACAACTTCCTATAGGAACGTACAGTCAGACAAACTCGGTAGGAACGATAATTAGGAGATTCAAAATTTGTAAATCATTTTACACGGAGTGCAACAAATTCCTCACCTTCAGCAAAACCCAAGCAAAAATCCTCAACATCAAGATTACCGACATGAGAATCAATGAATCCAAAGGCCTATTATAATGTAAAACTTGCAAAATAAACAAACCAAAATGTATACGAACACAGTAAAAAGACGAAATAACTAATCAAAATCGCTATGTGGAAACAACACGTAAAATAATAAATTATTTTATTAGCTGTAGATAGCCATGACCTTCTTGCTTCCCCTGATAAACTTATAACAGAGAATCAAACACCTCACACCAACCACATAAGGATAAGGAAAGTGAAGACAGAATATCCAGTCCTTCAGATCCCCTCCCTCATCACTCCACTCACGCCAAAACTTCACAATCCCTCTATAGATCCAACCATCATGCCGGAGAAGACACAAAATACAGTCCCTCACATCCCCTCCCTCATCACCCCACTCACACCAAAACTTCACTATCCCTCTATAGATCCAACCATCACGCAGGAGAAATTGATAGAGGTTGTAAATATAGCCACCAAACAACTCTTCAAGCTTACTACACCTCATTCAAATAAAACAGTGTTATTCACTATTTTTTTTCAAGAGAGCCAAAAGTTCAGAACATATTCAGTGAGAGCCCCATAAGGCAAATAAGCCACAAGGATAAGCAGAACAAAATATATATAGGAACTAGGCTAAATCACATGCTGCAATCACAACAACAGACTCTACTCCTGCACTTCCTGCGTTGGTGATGGGCTGGTCTATCAGAGTGAGAACTGAGCGATCTCTGCCATACCCATAGCTTACTCTGACTGTTCCTTTAACTTATATATTTTCTAGATCTCAAGTGACGGCGTCTTTTCCGTGGATTGACCTCCCAATCTACCAAGATTGGAAGCCAAAGCGTCACATTTTTCCCTTGCGCCTCAACTTTCTCTTCATAATTGCTGAGGGGCACAGGGCCCTGGGTGGGGCTTTGGTTTCCCGGGCGTTTCTGCTCCCTCCTCAGCTCCCCGCCATGGAGTGGCTTCGGTCACCCAGGCTTGATTGTGGTCGGCAAGGAGGGTTCTGTGGGGGCGCTCGGTTATGGCCTTGGAAATGCTCGGGGCCTTGGGGCTGTTCGGCCAGGCAGCTTGGGGAACAACAACAACAACAACAACTCCTTCATGTAAACAACAAGCAAACACTCTCATCAATCACTTCTCACATGTCAGCCACCTAAAACCTCACAAAGACGACCGACGTGTCATCCGACGTAAGAGACAATTCGCCACAGACCCTGACTATACACCCTTCACCAATCACCAGACAAAGCATATCATCAACAATCTCAAGCACTCACCCACCTGTGGCCTAGACAACATAAGCAACATACACCTCAGACACCTGGGACCACAAGGCACACAAGCACTCACTAACATATCAAACTACAGTTATTCACACAACACAATACCAGACATCTGGAAGCATGGTATCATCATCTATCTATCTATCTATCTATCTATATGCTCAGGCCCAATCCCCATTTTGGGGGTAGCCGACTCAAGACAGAGCAAAATGTATGTGTATCATCATCACATTCCCCAAACCCAACAAAGACCCCACGCTACCCTCCTCGCACCGCCCCATCACACTCCTTTGCACCCCCTCCAAAGTCATGGAAAGCCTAGTATTACAACTAATTACACCCGACCTACCCCTAGCTCCAACACAACATGGCTTTAGGCCAATGCACTCCACAAACACTCTCCTCACAGACCTTACACAAAGAGCTTTCGACGGCATCAACTCAGCTAGACCACCACACAGATCACTATTAGCCACACTCGACATTAGTAAAGCCTTCGATGCCATCCCCCCCGCCACAACCTAACAAACAAAATCTACAACACAAACATGCACAACAACACAAAAAGGTGGCTGGCCAACTTCCTAGCAGGCAGATGTGCACACGTATCTTTTGCCGGTCAGACATCTAGAATCAGAAACTTTCCAAACGGAGTCCCACAAGGATCCGTCCTATCGCCCGCACTCTTCAATCTGTACATGCACGATATAACTACACCCAATACGCCCCAAATAAATTTAGCCTCCTATGCAGATGACATAACACTCACATGCACACACCATGACCCAAATAGAGCAACAGATCTCCTTCAACTCTATCTCAACACACTACATGGCTGGTGCACTACAAACAGACTTAATCTAGCCCCAGCCAAATCCACCCGGAACCCTGCTCACAAGCTGGACAGAACACGAATACATCCCTCAACTCACCATAAACAACACACCCCTAACACACACACACACACACCCAAAATCCTAGGAGTAACATATGATACTCATATGACATTCAAACAGCACACCACAAACATTAAAAAGAAACTGACACCCAGACTTAACGCCCTCAGGTCACTTGCTCACACAAAATTTGGACACAACAAAGAAACCACCACCACAGTATATAAACAATACATAAGATCAGTGATGGAATACGCAAGCCCAGACTGGGCTTCTAACCTAGCTGAAACACATCATAAGACCGTACAGACTATTCAAAACAAAGCCCTAAAGATCATTACAGGCTGCACAACTACTGCACCCACAGATCACTTACATCAAGAAACCAAAATCCTTAAAGTCAAAGGCCATCTGGACATGAGAGGCACTCAATTCCTGGCAGCAGCCTCCACGAACCAGGACCACCCACTAAACTACATGGCAACACACCCACAGACACCAAGAACTATCAAAACAACACCCAGCACACGGTATCACACACAATTACTGTCCTCTCTCCCTCCCTGCCCATCCCGAACCAACTTCCAGAAGCACATCCATACTCATTTCTCTCGCCGATCCATCCACTCACTCACAGACAACACGCAGCTGCAAGCACGACCTCCCGAAATCCATCCTTCCGAATCCTCCCTTCCTCGCGAGGAGAGAGTCTACCTGGCCAGGCTGAGATGCGAACACCATCCATCCCTCCTGAGCTATCAGAAGAGACTGGATGACTCCGTCGTCGACACCTGCCCGGGATGTAACACAGCACCCCATACCATTAAACATATCATAGAAGACTGCATTTCACACAACCACACACGCCAACAACACAATCTACTCTCAATGAGAGCTCTGTGGGAAAGCCCGATCGTAGCCATGGCCTTCCTCAGGGACTCGGGGCTGTTCGGCCAGGCAGCTTAGGGAAGAAGAAGAACAACAACAACAACTACTAGGCTAAATTACATATTTTTGTGGGTTTCCATAGCCACAGATTTATAGAACAAAACTAATAATTATTAAATTGAAATTCTTAAGTAAAAATAAATTATATTGAAATTCTTGACTTTACTAATATAAAAATCTCTCTCTCTCTCTCTCTCTCTCCTTTCTTGCGAGCCGCCAATCAGGCCATTGGGAGCTGCCACTGGCTCGCGATCCGCGCAATGAAGACCACTGAAATAAAACCTTAAAACCATGGTGGATAGAAGATTGCTCAAAACCAGTACCAAAATGCCAGAGAGCAATTCAAAACCAAAGAAGATGCATATATGAGTGAAGGCGGTGGTGGATGGGAGGAGGGGCGTCGACTAACCGGGGACAGAGGTGCATGGGGGCATTTTGTTCATGGCCACCCATTCACTGATAAACTGGATACAAGTTAACAAAGCTACAGCACAACCAAACAAAATCATACCATCAACACACAAATCCTACTACACTCGACCCTCGGTTTAACGGACCTCGATACAACGGATTTTGGATATAACGGACTCAGTCTGTAGGCGGACAATCCATCTGGACCGGACCAAATGTCCGGTGCTGGATAATTTGTCCACTAAGTGGCAGGGCAAGTGACTCTTAGGCCTAGGCCTAGGCCTAGGCTATAGATACTCACAAAACCTCAACTGAGCTGCTTGGATAACGAGAATATCTCAGGTATATTTAATAAACGTATATTAACCAAGTACAGTAATCTTGACCAAACTGATTCATATCTCTTGTGTAATGCTTTGTTTACACTTTACTGGTCTGACGAACGATCCGCCATACACACACACAGTGACTACGGGTCCAAAACTACTTTTATTATTAGCAAGCCAGACCAAGAAATGGTCTAACCTAGCTTAGATAGCATATCAGGAGGCAAAAATAACTTTTACCTTGTGAACTACCGGTACTTTTATTTATTTTGCTCAATCGAAAAACACTTGATATACCGTAAAGTGGGGTAATTTCGGACTTGGGCCATAACTTCGAACATCGGCGATAATAAGTAATTAGACATTGTCATTATATAATGGAAACGCTTTTTATTGTTTTTTCTTTGTGGGGTCCGTTTAGAGAAATGGCAAAGGAAGAGCATGTAAAAGTCGTAGGGAACTGACATGAGTATATGTACACAAAAAAAATATTATATATGTGACGAAATATAAATTTTTCGCTACCCTGCCAAACTTCTATCACCCTGAAGAAATTTGTTTGTATGAATGATGTTGTGACTGATATAATTTTGTAGTAACATTACCAGACAACATCCACCAAAGGAAATTTGTTACACTTGTATAACGCTCTAGCTAGAACACTATCATTCACTCAAACATATTCAAACACTCGATCACAAAACATACCCCAAAAAACTCTACAGAACACTAAACAGCAACACAACACAATTACATACTGCAATCACAACAGACTCTACTCCTTCACGTAAACGACAAGCGAACACCCTCATCAATCACTTCTCTCATGTCAGTCACCTAAAACCCCACAAAGACGACCGACGTGTCATCCGACGCAAAAGACAATTCCCCACAGACCCTGACTATACACCCTTCACCAACAACCAGACAAAGCATATCATCAACAATCTCAAGCTCTCACCCGCCTGTGGCCCAGACAACATAAGCAACATTCACCTCAGACACCTGGGACCACAAGGCATACAAGCACTCACTAACATATCAAACTACAGCTACTCACACAACACAATACCAGACATCTGGAAGCATGGTATCATCATCACATTCCCCAAACCTAACAAAGACCCCACGCTACCCTCCTCACACCACCCTATCACACTCCTTTGCACCCCCTCCAAAGTCATAAGAGCACCTTGTACTACAACTGATGACTCCTGACTTACCCCTTTCTCCAACACAACACGGCTTCAGGCCATTGCACTCCACAAACACTCTTCTTACAGACCTTACACAAAGAGCTTTTGACGGTATCAACTCAGCTAGACCACCACACAGATCAGTACTTGCCACACTTGACATTAGTAAAGCCTTCGATGCCATCCCCGCCACAACCTAACAAACAAAATCTACAACACAAACATGCACAACAACACAAAAAGATGGCTGGCCAACTTCTTAGCAGGCAGATGTGCACACGTATCTTTTGCCGGTCAGTCATCTAGCATTAGAAATTTCCCAAACGGAGTCCCGCAAAGATCCGCCCTGTTGCCCGCACTCTTCAATCTGTACATGCATGATATAAATACACCAAATTCACCCCAAATAACCATAACCTCCTACGCAGACGACATAACACTCGCAAGCACGCACCAAAACCCAGACACAGCAACAAGACTCCTTCAAGACTATCTCGACACATTACATGAATGGTGCAAGACTCAATTTAGCCCCAGCTAAATCCACTGCAACCCTCCTCACAAGCTGGACAGGAGAGCACGATTACGTCCCGGGACTCAACATAAACAACACACCCCTAACACACACAAAATCCTAGGAGTAACATACGACACCCAAATGACATTCAAACAGCACACCACAAACACGAAAAAGAAACTGACACCTAGACTTAACGCCCTCAGATCACTTGCCCACACAAAATTTGGACACAACAAAGAAACCACCACCACAGTCTATGTGATGGGCTGGTCTATCAGAGTGAGAGCTGAGCGATCTCTGCCATACCCATAGCTTACTCTGACTGTTCCTTTAACTTATATATTTTCTAGATCTCAAGTGACGGCGTCTCTTCCGTGGATTGATCTCCCAATCTACCAAGATTGGAAGCCAAAGCGTCACATTTTTCCCTTGCCCCTCAATTTTCTCTTCATAATTGCTGAGGGGCACAGGGCCCTGGGTGGTGCTTTGGTTTCCCGGGCGTTTCCGCACCCTCCTCAGCTCCCCGCCATGGAGTGGCTTCGGTCACCCAGGCTTTATTGTGGTCGGCAGGGAGGGTTCTGTGGGGGCGCTCAGTTATGGCCTTGGAATTGCTCGGGGCCTTGGGGCTGTTCGGCCAGGCAGCTTGGGGAACAACAACAACAACAAACAATACATAAGATCAGTTATGGAATACGCAAGCCCGGCCTGGGCTTCTAACCTAGCTGAAACACATCATAAGACCTTACAGACTATTCAAAATATAGCTCTTAAAATCATCACAGGATGCACAGCTACTACACCCACAGATCACATACATCAAGAAACCAAAGTCCTAAAAGTCAAAGATCATCTAGACATGAGAGGCACTCAATTCCTGGCAGCAGCCTCCACGAATCAACACCACCCACTACACTACATGGCAACACACCCACAGACACCAAGAAATATCAAAACAACACCCAGCACACGCTATCACACACAAATACTGTCCTCTCTCCCTCCCTGCCCACCCCAAACCAACTTCCGGAAGCACATCCATACTCATATCACTCGCCGTTCCATCCACTCACTCACAGACAACACGCAGCTGCAAGCACGACCTCCCGAAATCCATCCTTCCGAATCCTCCCTTCCTCGCAAGGACAGAGTCCACCTGGCCAGGCTGAGATGCGGACACCATCCAGCTCTCCTGAGCTATCAGAAGAGACTGGATGACTCCGTTGTCGACACCTGTCCGGGTTGTAACACAGCACCCCATACCATAAAACACATCATAGAAGACTGCATTTCACACAACCACTTACGCCAACAACACAATTTACACTATTTGAGAGCTCTGTGGGAGAGCCCGACCGTGGCCATGGCCTTCCTCAAGGACTCGGGGCTGTTTGGCCAGGCAGCTTAGGGAACAAGAACAACAACAACAACAACAACAACACTATCATTTAACCGATTGTGTTTAAAAACAAAAAAAACATGGTAACTTCGGACATGGAACAAAACAATCGTTTGTTATTATTTGCCCTATGAAAATCATTCATAATACTTGCACATCATTAACACCTTACGAGCGGCCTATGCGGTTTATTTATATGTACCGCCCAGCGGGGTGTTTTTAGCCAAAATAGGGCTGTTTACGTGATCATTTTCATGCCTAAATAAGACCCAGAACGTAAAACAAGTATCTATCCCTGGAAGGGCATAAACAGAGCTTTCGAATGACACCATAACGATCCTTTTATGATGGCTAGTTTTCTTGCAATAACCGTGCAACGCGAGTGCAAAAAGCATGTAATTAGGCACTTTCCCATACAATTCCGTATATAGCGAGTGAGAGAGGGAGGGAGGAGGTGGGATTCGTGTCAGTAAGTTCGCCGCGGTGGTCTGGAGCAGTCATACGCTCGCTACTCTCCTGCCACCACTTGTCTCTCTCTCTCAGCCACATTACGTGCTGAAATTGCCACACGATATATGTCGAGCACCGCCACATAGTCCAGCTTTATTTAACTCGACTTATGTTGCGCCCCGACATTTAAGGGTTAACATGGTGGTAAAAGATCAAATAATCATTCTCTGAGTCCAAAAACCCATAAAAATATGATACTATGTTAACCGATTTATGTATTTCGGATAATTCTGGATATATAATATATATAAATTAGGAGAGGCATATATCTTGTCCAAATGTTTTTTTATCTGCCGAAAGAAACACCAACAAATACGTTATACCTATAAAAATGCTCAAATTCATAAAAGTGTATATGCAGTGATATATTATACATACCTATATATTTTCACTAGGCCTAGTTAATTTTAGAGTTCTTGATTTGACAGGATTGGTTATTTTTCCTGCTCAATATTTTCTAGGAGTGAGCTCAATGCCTAACGAGAACAGATCCAAACAGAATATATGTTAAACATCGTATAATATCCCCCTCCTATACTGATTATACAGGCCTAAAAGTAGTGACTGTGCATTTTCCACTATAACATCGGACAGGAATAAGCAGCAATAATAAAATATTCATATAAAATAGTAGAAGCCGAAAATGAATGAAATAAGGCCACGAACGTACGTCCGAAGTTCTCCTCCGTATGTCCGGAGTTATCCCAGCTTTCTTGGCAACCATTTTCCATAAGATACAACGTATGTCCGAAATTATCAACTTTTCAAGCAAACTTCGGACATCATTTAGGATAAGGATAGTTCTCTTATTATGGGGGATAATTTTAGGAGGCTTCCTGGATTACGGCGCACTATCACCATACATCACTTGACCTAGTTAAATCTCTATAATGTGTTTACACTCAAGAGAAATTGTTAAAAAACATCGAAAAATGTCCGAAGTTACCGCATTTTACGGTAGCCTACAGGTAGAACATTCTAGTCTTCACCATTCACAAGGTAAAAGTGATTTTTGCCTCCTGATATATTATCTAAGCTAGGTTAGACCATTTCTTGGTCTGGCTAGCTAATATTAAAAGTAGTTTTGGACCCGTAGTCACTGTGTATTTACCTAATTGTAGTTTACAGGAGTTGAGCTAAGCTCGTGTTGTCCCGTCTCTCAGTCTAATTTTTATCCAATTTTTTCTTGAAAATATGGATGTTCCTTGCCCCTACCACCTCCTCCTCCAGCCCATTCCATTTGTCAATACATCTATAGGGGAAGCTAAACTTCCTGATATCGTTCTTGCAGGTAGGTCTTTTTACTTTGTAGCTGTGGCCTCTAGTTATTCCTGTATCCATAATTAATATATCCTCCCTATCCAGCCTCTCCAGCCCCCGGGTGCATTTGTACATCATTATCATGTCTCCCCTCTCTCTCCTCTCTTTTAAACTCAGTAGATTTAATTTGTCTAGCCTCCCTTCATATGGCAGTTCTCTGAGACTTGGAACCAATCTAGTAACTGCTCTCTGGATTCTTTCTAACTTGTGAATATGCTTCTTTAGATGCGGGGACCACACCACTGCTGCATACTCCAATCTTGGTCTAATCATACTCTTCATAATTTTCGCTACCATGGTCTCATCCAAGTAGTTCAGAGCAACTTTCATATTCCCGGCCATTGCATACATTCCGCTAAAGAGCTTGTTAATATGTTTCTCTGGCGACAAATTATCTTGTATAATCAACCCTAAATCCTTTTCTTTTTCGGCCTTGCTAATTATATTATCTCCCATCCTGTACTCCCAATTTGGTCTATTCACACTTCTTCCCATATTTAACACATGGCATTTACTTATATTAAATTTCATTTTCCACTTGGTGCTCCATTCGTATATTTTATCTAAATCCCCTTGCAGCTCCTCACAACTACTTTTATTTGTTATTTGTCTCATAATTTTTACGTCGTCTGCAAACATTGACATGTAGGAATTTATGCCTATCGGCAGGTCATTCACGTACATAGGAACATGAGAGGTGCCAACACAGATCCCTGCGGCACACCACTCTCAACTTTCCGCCACGATGAGTAAGTTCCTCTAATGTTGGTCCTCATTTCCCTATCTGTGTGTGTGTGTGTGTGTGTGTGTCTCGTTCGTCAGACCAGTAAAGTGTAAACAAAGCATTACACAAGAGATATGAATCGATTTGGTCAAGATTAGGCCTACTTGGTTAATACTGTATAAGTATATTATATATAGCCTACCTGGGATATTCTCGCTCTCCAAGCAGCTCATTTGAGGTTTTGTGAGTATCTATAGCCTAGGCCTACTAATAGATTTCCGGCCCCCTTATATGAATACAATACCCAGCAACGGATTTTTTCATGCAACGGACTAGTAACGGTCCCATTTAGTCTGTTAAATCGAGGTTCGAGTGTACTGTACTGGAGGAACTACTATGGCAGATTATCCCATAACAACACGGGGGGGCGCCCCCCCCCCCCATCCTTCCCCAGGTCTGCCCAATCATCATACAAATTACAGGACGACTTATCTTACCATCATACACCCTTATCATCAACCACCACCACCACCTCTGTATATTACACAAACACTGCAAGGATGTAATACACAATTACATGTACAACCAATAAACACAAATTACACCACCACCTATCTTACCATCATACACCCTTATCATCAACCACCACCACCTCTGTATATTACACAAACACACCAACAATGTAAAACACAATTCCAGCCAAACAAACACACATTACACCACCACCTATCTTACCAGCATTTTTTTTTCTATCTGAGTGAGGGAGGCAAAAGGTAGAACTGCCTGTAGCGAGTGTCTCCCTCATAGTTGAAAGAGTGACAGGGCCAAAATCATGTGACGTTCGAGCCAAAATGCCTGAACACACAGAGTTTGAAGCAATTTAAGTCATAGGACGAGGGAAAGACTTCATCATCGACAACCAGCTGTACATATTACCCAAAGACCGGGCGGATACAATAGCCAATTCCATCCAAGAAACACAAATCACAGTTGCCGCAGCTAACACAAAATTTGTCAGATACACCACAATCATCACATCCACCAAAGCTCAACCCTACCAAATGTCCACCCATTCACCACTTGTGAGTTTCAGGGTATAAGGAAGTTGGAGCTTTCGACATTGATATTACAAATAGCCCTAAAATAATGGGTCTAATGGATAAAAGTACTGTAGA
>JBAKBP010014646.1:0-58286 GCA_037953745.1 Lithodes maja | reverse complement strand
GTATATACTGTATATTACTAAGACGTTACTCTCTTTTTCCCACATAATACGAAAGATCACTTCTAACTGTATTATGTTACTAACCCATCTATCCCATACTTACTTCCTAATCCTGCCACGGACATTAGTTCCAGGGCAGTAGTTTCCTTTCCAATTTTCCCTTACCCACTCTAAACCACTGTTTGGACACTGGATCCTCAGTGTTTTGGAGGACAAGCAGCATAGAGGGGTCACTAGAACTGGTGTTGCTTGATTTCCTTTGTACTCCTTTGTACTCTCTCTCTCTCTCTCTCTCTCTCTCTCTCTCTCTCTCTCTCTCTCTCTCAAACACAACTTATTAAAAGCAATTGCCACAATAACTTACGTATCTTAAAACAAATAAACTGAAGCTATATTGCTAAGATTTTCCAGTCATCACCTTTTTCATCTTAATGTTCCCACAAGTCAGGTGAGGCAGGTCGTTTCCAAAGGTCAGCAGAAATGATCTCTGTCTGCCTCAATGGCTCCAGAATTTTATGAAGTTGTGAACGTCAGCGGCCCAGCTCATTGTCAAGGCTGCTTGAGAAGTTACTCTGAAAGGCCAGTTGGGGGAAATCACAGAGGTTAACCCCTTGATGATTATGACGCGTTATAAAAGTATATTCTGCCTATTATTATATAGTTTGATTTAGGTTAGGAAGGATATTTGGAATTCAGTGGGTTAATTGAGATAGCTTTAACAGTATATTCTGGCTATTATTAGATGATTTGATTTAGGTTAGGAAGGGTATTTGGAATTCAGTGGGTTAATTGAGATAGTCTTTACCCTTCATTCCCACCGATCCTTTGTAATCTGAATAACATTGTCTAATAATAGCCATAATAAACTGCTAACACGCGTCATAATCCTCAAGGGGTTAAATATGCAGCTAAATTGACCGATTCTTAAGGTGAGGCTGATGGACTGTTGAGGTTAAGGGGAGATGGGTGTTTTTCTGGTCCCCTTTCTCCCTCGTGTTAAGCCCCATATGTTTTTTAAATTATAAGACGTTCGGCCCATTAGTTTGGCGATTTTAACACCTTTCGCCCCATTTCGTTGTCAATTTTAAGACCTTTCGTGCCTTTTAGGTGTCAATTATTTCCTTGTGAGCGAAAGCGAACCTAAAAATGTTCTACCGAAAAATTTACAAATTTAACTTGAAGGGGGGTCTTGGGGGTGTTTTTTTCTAAGCTTGATGGAGGTCTAACGAAAAAACTAAGAAATAAAGTAATAAATAATAAAAAAAAAAAAAACAAATCCGTCTCCCCTAACATTGTTTACAAGCCCACCACAGTCATCTGCAAAGTTGTACCGTTCATGTCTCGCCCCAGTATATTAACCCTTTCAGTACCGTGCCGTCCTTTTAAGGGGAGGCGCTTGTTATACCTCCTTCTCCCTCATGTTTATCCCTATTAGTTTTGAGATTTTAAGACGTTCACCCTATGAGTTTGGTGTTTTTCAGACCTTTTGTCCCATTTCTTTGTCAATATTAAGACCTTTCGTGCCATTTAGATTCTGGCACAATTCAATTTTGTTCCTGGCGAGCGATAGCGAGCCTGTATTTTAAGAGGAATCGGCCTTCGGCCGGGACAATTTTCTACCGAAAAATGTACAAATATATATCGAAAGGGGGTCTTGGGGGTGTTTTTTTAAGCTTGATAGAGTTTTAGAGAGCAAACTAAACCCTCTTCTTAAACCATTGGGCCGAACCAGTAATTCATGCTGCACAATACCGTCTGGGTCCCCTTAACTTTATCACGGCTACTACTAAACGATTTAATTAAGTTTTAAAAGGGTCTCCACCAATTAGCAGGCTTCGAACTATCTTACTTAACCAATTTTACTTCCACAAATTGTCTAAATATAGCTAGAATCAAATTTAAGAGACGTCGCTGGCACAGTACGGGTTAACTGTAAAATATTTGCCAGATTAAAAAGAAAAATATACAGTATATTGTATAGAGTTCTGAAAAGATGTAACATTCCGTATGAAAGGCACTAACTCACTCTTCCTCTCTCTCTCTCTCTCTCCTCACGAAACACCTTTGCATACCGGCAGACCAATATGTATGTGTGTATTCGAGTTGTTTCAAATAATTAATGGTTTACTTTATCTCCCCAACAGAGAAGCACCCGGCAGCGATGCAAGGTGAACGTACTAGTGGCAGCCCCAGTGAGAGCATCAACCTGACCCTGACCCTTTCCCTGATGGTGTGTGCCCTCGTGTGGGGCATGTACCTTGGTCCTCATGGTCACAACACGAAGGACACGGTCGATGATGGCTCGTCCGATCCGGCTACTGGTCCTTCCAACAGTGTATTAAGTTCAGACATGTCTTCCTCGCATACCATCGTCTCTTCTCCTTTGGTCTCACAAAGTCCTCTCTCCGGTGTACCCATTGTATCTCTCTCCGACCAGGAGAAGAGAAAAATAATTGAGAATCTTATGACCCTTCTTAAGTTTGATACATTTTCTAATGGCGAGGAATATTTTCTGGATAAGGATCAGTTGACAAGGTCTGTCAACCATATCTGTGATCTGTGCACTCTGCAACTCTTGGATCAACCTCAGAAGTTACCCAATATGAAAGCTCTACTTTCTTACAATTTAGGCAAGCCAAAAGAAGTTCTAGTAAAGAAGCTTGAGGGAATCGAGGATCTATCTCTCTCTGGAATTCACAAGATGAAATATTCTGTCAATGAGGCACAAGTGTCCTGGTTATCCACTGTTAAGATGTCGACTGAACCTGCACGTGTGGCTTCCTCAGTACTACCAAACAAGAGCTGTCGGAGCACTGGACCAAAGGTGTTGGTGGCAAGACAACGGTGATCAGTCCAGCTATGTCGTCTTAGAGCCCCAAGTGTAAATAGTCTGTACATAAAAATCTGAGTTTTATGTGTACAGATAGATTTGTACAAATATATCGTTCTCTCGTAGTTTAGCATTGACTAAAGAATGAGAAATGTCGTTTTGTAGACCTTTGTAAAACTCACGCCGAAACCAAACAAGTCTGACGCCCCTGAGGCCTCGACAGCTCATGTACATAATACAACTTTATGGTGTAAATCCAGTAATGCACCAGCTTCCTTTATATTAGCAAAGCCTGAGTCCTCCAACCCATCGGAAAATGTTCTAAAGTATTATTTCATTCCTCATGTTAATGCATATATGGTTTAAGGGGAGTCACCGGCTTTTGTTTTTATCTTTCTCTCTTGTTTTCTCTTTCCCTGGCTTGTATCTATTCGGCCCCATTCAGCCAACTGTTTTAAGACGTTTATCCACATCCAAGTGTCGATTTCTTCCTGGCGAGCTATAACGAGCCAGCATTGTATGGAGAAGTCCGGCTTCGCTGGAGACATTTTTCTATCGAAAAATGTACAAATTTAGCTTGCTGTCAAAACAAATATATATATATATGATGGCTCGCTACCGCTCGCCAGGAAAATATTGACACCTGGATGGGGGTTAACGTCTTAAAACAGTAGGCTAAATGGGGCCGAATGGATACAAGCCAAAGAGAGAGGGAGAGCAAGAGAAATACAAGCTAGGTGGGCTCCCTTAACAGAAAGTTAATTGATTTACCTGATTATCCATTGACCTGATTTCGAACTTCTCTAGAAACCTGTATACGAATGAGTGTTCTATGTCGTTGGACGTCTATGTACCAGCAAAAGGGACAGTCTTGTGTGTTGACCTGTGAAGTGAAGATCTCAAACAACCTTGTCCGAGTATCATATTACCGAAACATAATGTGCTGTTGACCTGTGAAGTGAAGATCTCAAACAATCTTGTCCGAGTATCATATTACCGACACTAACATAATTCATACATGCCAACATAATGCAATCTGGGAATCTATGAGTGATCGTAAGTGAGCAGTGAGAACAATTTACTACTTCCTTCTATATCAAGGCAGACTCACATAAACGCTATTTCCAACAACGATTCTGATATGGTCACTTCCGAATTAAACATCTATGATAGTTCAGCACCTTTAGTCTTCTACCTTCAATCTAGTTGACGATATCGGTGCGCATGACCTCTGAAATGTTGCTTTGAAATAGTTGCGGATAGAAAATTTCCATAAAATATACCCAGTGCGTGGAAACGTCCCATACAATAATGCCTAAGGTCTATAAGATGAAGTGTCAGCGAGATAGCTCTTGGTTATCTAGAAACATATAATTTTGTCAATGCCATAGTTGGATTCATATACCCTCATACCAATTGATTACATTTCAGTCTCTTTCTAGTTATAATATAAATAACTAATATGAAATACCATACAGAATAACTGTTACAACATATATATTGATCTTTAGAGCGACTAAAAACAAAGAAGAACAAGTGGAAAATAAAAGTTAATAAAATGTCTCGTTCCAGCTGATACCTGACATATCGAACACACCGAAAGTAAATACATTATATAGTCACATGAACTCCAGAGGTAGCAGAAGACATCCACTTTACTTTAGGTGAAAAAAAGAAAGATTTGTAATGACCTAATTAAACAAATGTAGAGTATAATGAACGTGGCAATTGGAAACGAGGCAACAGGAAAAGTGGTAAATACAATACAATATAGTTATAAGGAAAAAGTGTTTGGTACAAATAAAGTACAATTATAAGGCAAGTGACAAGATGGACAGAAGACTATGGTACAGGTCTCCTTCGATTTACGATTGTGTAACGTTCCTGAAAACACGATCTTAAATAGAAACATCATATAGCAAACCCTAACATTAATGGGGTTAATAGGGATGCGTTCTGGGACCAGCCAAGACCCAAACCCAAACACCTAAACACCTATAATAATATCGTACATCGGGGCATCGGATAGTGAGGGAGACTTGTATGTTAACCATCAGGCGACACACACACACAGGCTCTTGGGTGTTCTCTTCACATTCAATGTTTCCTAGAATATTTAACCAAAATAAGTTAACAAGTCATTCTGTGTTCTGTGTACAAATATATTAAGGGAGCCCACCTCGCTTGTTATCTCTTTCTCTCCCTATCTCTTTGGCTTGTATCCATTCGGCCTCCTTCAGCATACTGTTTTAAGACGTTTACGCCCATCCAGGTGTCAATATTTTCCTGGCGAGCGGTAGTGAGCCAGCATATATTTTTGTTTTGATAGCAAGCTAAAGGTGTACATTTTTCGATGGAAAAATTTCTCCGGCTAAGCCAGATTTCTCAATACAATGCTGGCTTGCTATCGCTCGCCAGGAAGAAATCGACACCTGGATGGGGATAAACGTCTTAAAACAGTTGGCTGAATGAGGCCGAATGGACACAAGCCAGGGAAAGAGAGACACGGAGAGAAAGATAAAACAAAGCTGGAGACCCCCCTTAAAACTTTGTTCTCCCCCCCCCCCCCCCCCAAAGGTTAGCGTGTGAGTTAACCATAATATATACAAAGGCACTTGTTATGACGCTTTCTGTGTACACTACATAGATGTTTACATAATGACATTCCTTTATTGAGGTACTGAGGAAAATAAATAACACTGGAAATATATATACACAGTATAGTATATATATAATATAATTATACTGTATATAAACCCCTATAAAATTATATTGATGCGTTTTGACAGTTTATTCTGTGTATCATTAGACGATTATATACTGTACAGCTTAGGAAGGATCTGTGGGAATTAGAAGGGTAAATTATATCTCAATTAACGCTCAGACTTCCATATACCCTTCCTAATCTGAATAACATCGTCTAATAACAGCCAGAAAACAGAGGAGAAAGGCAACGTCATATCTTCTAGAGGTTAAGGAGGCCCATCACGGTTGTTTTTGCTCTCTCCCTGGGTTGTATCCATTTGGCCCCATTCAGCCTACTGTTTTAAGACGTTTACCCCCATCCATGTATACAAAAAATCCTGGCGAGCGGTAGCGAGCTACCATATTATATCAAATGTTTTTGACAGCAGGCTAATTTTGTACATTTTTCGATAGAAAAATGTTTGCGGCGAAGCCGGTAATCTCCATACAATGCTGGGTCGCTATCGCTCGCCAGGAAAAAATCAACACCTGGATGGGGATAAACATCTTAAAACAGTAGGCTGAATGGGGCCGAATGGATACAAGCCAGAGAAAGAGAGAAAAGGAGAGACAAAACAGCAGGTAACCCCCCTTAAAACAGCAAAACCTGACTGCTATACCCCGTTCCAAATAGGTCGGCCAGAAACCGTGACACCCTAACCTCTCTAACTCAAAAAGGGCTAGAGCAAATAGGCTGTACCTATCCTCACCTACTCCCTGGCTGACTCTTCCCAAACAGTAGACATATTTGCTCGATTACGTTAGTCGTTTGTGAGTTAAGCCGGAGTCACACGAGCTCTTTTTCGAGCAATTTTTAAGGGCAATTGTGGTCTGGAAGCTTCAAATATTACACTTTATCAGAATTCAGCCGCCAAACATAATCTATTTCAGTCTAGTTACCGATACCAGTGCGAAAAAGTCCCGAAATAATACGAGAACAAACTTGCTCATGGAAAATTGACGGAAAAAGCGCTCGTGTGACACCGGCTTTATAGAGGTTAATGTTTAACCCCTTCTGTACCGGCGACGAATTTTGTATATTATTTCAGCTGCATTTAGACGATTTTGTCAAGCTTAGGAAGGACATATGGTTGCTAAAAGGATTAATGGAGAGAGTCCGTAGCCTTTTAATGAGCAGACGTCCTTCCTCAGCTGTACACAATCGTCTAATAGTTGGCAGAATGGAATGAAAGTACATCACCGGTATAGAAGTGGTTAAGGGAGCCCACCTCGCTTTTTTTCTCTTTCTCTCCCTCTCTCTTTGGCTTGTATCCATTCGGCCCCATTCAGCCTATTGTTTTAAGACGTTTACCCCCATCCAAGTGTCAATAAATTTGTACATTTTTCGATAGAAAAATGTCTCCGGCGAAGCCGGATTTCTCCATACAATGCTGGCTCGCTATCGCTCGCCAGGAAGAAATCGACACCTGGATGGGGATAAACGTCTTAAAACAGTGGGCTGAATGAGGCCGAATGGATACAAGCCAAAGAGAGAGGGAGAGAAAGATAAAACAAGCCGGTGAACCCTCTTAAGAGTGTTGGCCTACTTACTTGGAACAGGGTATAGTGTATATAATATTAGGAAGTGTGCTATCATTCTCATCCACCCTCTTTCCTGAGGGTATGGTTAAGGGAGGTATGTCGGTTATAGACACCCCTTCTCCCTCATCTTTAGTACTATTCGTTTTGAGATTTTGAGACGTTCGTCATATTAGTTTGTCGATTTTATTACCTTTCGCCCCATTTCTTTATCAATATTTAGACCTTTCGTGCCCTTTAGATGTCGATTTTATTCCTGGCGAGCGATAGCGAGCCTGTCGTTTTGGAGAAACTGGCCTTTGGCCGGGACATTTTTCTACCGAAAAATGTACAAATAATCTGGAAGGGGGATCTTGAGTTTTGTTTTAAGCTTGATGGAGTTAACTAATGTAATACATAATATAAACCAATATATAACACCTATCACACTTAACCCCTTTAGCACGATGACGCCTATATACCTTGGATTCTGGCTAACATTAGACGATATTATGCAGTTTAATTAGGACCTATGTTACTCAGAGGGTTAATGGAGATCGTATTTACTCCTTTGATTGCAAGACGTAGACACTAAGCTGAAGAAAATAGTCTAATGGTAACCACAGTATGATGAACATGACATATTTTAACCCATTCAGTACCAGTGACACATCCTGTTCATAACATTCAGTACCAGTGACACATCCTGTTCATAACATTCAGTACCAGTGACACATCCTGTTCATAACATTCAGTACCAGTGACACATCCTGTTCATAACATTCAGTACCAGTGCCACATCCTGTTCATAACATTCAGTACCAGTGACACATCCTGTTCATAACATTCAGTACCAGTGACACATCCTGTTCATAACATTCAGTACCAGTGACACATCCTGTTCATAACATTCAGTACCAGTGACACATCCTGTTCATAACATTCAGTACCAGTGACACATCCTGTTCATAACATTCAGTACCAGTGACACATCCTGTTCATAACATTCAGTACCAGTGACACATCCTGTTCATAACATTCAGTACCAGTGCCACATCCTGTTCATAACATTCAGTACCAGTGACACATCCTGTTCATAACATTCAGTACCAGTGACACATCCTGTTCATAACATTCAGTACCAGTGACACATCCTGTTCATAACATTCAGTACCAGTGACACATCCTGTTCATAACATTCAGTACCAGTGACACATCCTGTTCATAACATTCAGTACCAGTGACACATCCTGTTCATAACATTCAGTACCAGTGACACATCCTGTTCATAATATTCAGTACCAGTGACACATCCTGTTCATAACATTCAGTACCAGTGACACATCCTGTTCATAACATTCAGTACCAGTGACACATCCTGTTCATAACATTCTGGCAACTATTAGATGATTGTATTCAGCTTAGGATGGACGTCTACCAATTAAAAGGCTAAACGTTATCTCACTTAATCCTTTTAGCTTCCATATATCCTTCTCAATCTTCAGAACATCGTATAAATGCAGCCGAAATCAACTAAATAAGAGGTCGCCGGCACAAAAGGGGTTAACTAGAAAATGTGACCAAAATTATCCTTTTATTTTCCTGGCGAACGATATTGAGCCTGTAATTTTGGAAGAACCAGCCTTTGGCCGAGACATTTTTCAACAAAAAATGTACAAATTTAACTAGAAGGGGGATCTAATGAATGTTTTTTTTTAGTTTGATGGACGTCTAAGGAGGAAACTAAACATAATAATAAATATATGAAATAATCGACCAAAACATAAACCCTTCCCCTTATTTATACGTGTGTGTAGACCCCTTTGGTTTATGTTACAATACTCCTTATCACCATTAATGACACAAAGTTTATGACAATATTTGTAATAACGATTTTGAAAACTTTGCGTGTTCAAGAAAGTTCGAAAATGTCCAGCATCACAGTTAATTATTATGTTCTCTCCAGTAACCAACATTACTCCAAAACTCGATTAATGAAATTAACAAACACATGTGGCAGTCCGGGGATTTGAACCCAGGACGCTCACACCGAAAATCAACACACTTATGCATTGCACCACGAAGACAGTTATAAAGAGTGTTGCACAAGCCTACGATTTATAATGCAGTTTCAAATCCTGCATATCAATCTAAGCATGTTAATGTAGATCACTTTGGTTTATGCTACACGTGAGGAAGTTCGAAAAGGGCTAAGATCACAGTTAATAAATGTTAAGGGGAGGCAGAGGGTTTTTCTGGCTCCCCTTCTCCCTCATGTTATGTTTAGCCCCATTAGTTTTGGGACTTTAAGACGTTCGGCCCATTAGTTTGGCGATTTTACCACCGTTCGCCCCATTTCCTTGTCAATTGTAAGACCTTTCGTGCCATTTAGGTATCGTTTTTTTCCTGGCGAGCAATAGCGAGCCTGTATTTTTAAAGAAGAAACGGCCTTTGGCAGGGACATGTTTCTATCGATAAATGTAAAAATTGATCTTGAAGGGAGGTCTAGGGAGTGTATTTTTAAGCTTGATGGAGGTCTAGCGAGGAAACTAAAAAATATATTAATAAATAAATAAACCATAAAATAACTCCCGCCCCCCCCCCCCACCCCTTAATCATATGCTTAACCCCCTCCCGCCCCCCCCCCCACCCCAAACATATAATAATACAAATATATATTAGGCTTGTTAAGGGGGGGTGAACTATTTTTGTTCTGTCCTTTTCTATCTTTCTCTGGCTTGTATCCATTTGGCCCCATTCAGCCTACTATTTTAAGACGTTCATCCCCATTTAGGTGTCGATTTCTTCCTGGCGAGCGATAGCGAGCCAGCATTATATGAAGTAATCCGGCTTCGCCGGAAACATTTTTCTATCGAAAAATGTACAAATTTAGCCTGCTGTCAAACAAAAATAAAAAATATGCTGGCTCGCTACCGCTCACCAGTAAAAAATTGACACCTGGATGGGGATAAACGTCTTAAAACAGTAGGCTGAATGGGGCCAAATGGATACAAGCCAGAGAAAGATAGAAAAGGACAGAACAAAAAGCAGGTCACCCCCCCCCTTAATGTTGGTTCAGAACATGTATTCACTATACTCCGTTTCTTTTCTGCTGACGATAAATTGAATCCCTTAGCAGCTAATTGGTCGATACTTAATGAACAAATATGATACTACTATGTCTGTTCATCATCTTAAGTGTATAATTAGCACCATATTTCACTACAAAATCTTCAAAATAACTGAGAAATCACGATGGGAACTTTATAATTTACAGTCAGTTGAAAAGAAACCGAGTATAGTTGATCAGAAAAATTACAGATAAAGTACTAGCACAGAAATATTAATATGTTACATGTATAAATAATCTGACAATATGTTATATGTATGCATAATCTGACAATATGTGGTGTAAATTAAGGGAGCTCAGACGGTATTGTGCAGCATAATTTACTGGTTCGGCTCAATGGTTTAAGGAGGTGGTTTAGTTTGCTCTCTAAACCTCCATCAAACTTAAAAGAACACCCACAAGACACCCATTCGATATCAATTTGTAAATTTTTCGGTAGAAAAATGTCCCGGCCGAAGGCCGCTTCCTTCTATAATTACAGGCTCGCTATCGCTCGCCAGGAAACAATTGACACCTAAATGGCACGAAAGGTCTTAATATTGGCAAAGAAATTGGGCAAACGGTCGAAAAACCAACTGCCTCCCCTTAAGCACTTAGTTTTACCAAATAATCATATGTTTTTTACTACATTAGGAAAATGCTATAATTCACCACTTGCGAGTTTCAGGCTATAAGGAAGTTAGAGGTGTAGACATCGATATTTAGCAGAATTACCAACTGAAATACGGTCATAGTTCATCTATAAGTTCATAAATCCAAATTCATCCTCCTTCCTATCCATCAGAACCATTCATTATTATTGCATTTATGATTAATTACGATGTCTACAGCTCCAACTTCCTTATAGCCTAAAACTCGCAAGTGGTCAATTCTGCATAATGGCAAAGACAATGGGTGATATGCAAAAATCAAAACTATATAATTTTTCATCGACAAATATCTTTCCCGAATCGTCGAGTTAACCCTCTGTACCGCGACGTGTTTTAAACTTTATTTTGGCTACTATTAGGCGAAATTATGCAGTTTAAAAAGGGTCTCCAGAATTTGACAGGCTTCAACCTATCTCACTTACCCCTTTTTACGACCACAAATCCTTCCTAAGCTACACAAACACGTCTAAATATAGCTACAATAAAACGTCTAAATATAGCTACAATAAAACGTCTAAATATAGCTACAATAAAACGTCTAAATATAGCTACAATAAAACGTCTAAATATAGCTACACAAAAACGTCTAAATATAGCTACAATAAAATCAAGAACCCCGTGAGGATTATCCCGCGTTTTGTTAGTTTATTCTGGTTATCATTACACGATTTTATTCAGCTTAGGAACGATCTGTGGGAATTAAAAGGGTAAAGACTATCTCAGTTAAGCCCCTGACTTTCATACACCCTTACTAATCTAAACAAAACCGTCTAACAATAAGAAAACAAACAATAAATGCGTCATCGTATCTGGAAAGGGTTAAGGGACGTCACCTGCTTTTTTTTTTATCTTTCTCTCCTTTTCTCTCTTTCTCTGACTTGTATCCATTCGGCCCCATTTAGCCAACTGTTTTAAGACATTTATCCCCATCCAGGTGTCGATTTCATCCTGGCGAGCGATAGCGAGCCAGCATTGTATGGAGAATCCGGCTTCGCCGGAGAAATTTTTCTATCGAAAAATTTCCAAATTTAGCTTGCTGTCAAAACAAAAATATATATATGCTGGGTCGCTGCCACTCGCCAGGATAATATTGACACCTGGATGGGGGTAAACGTCTTAAAACAGTAGGATGATTGGGGCCGAATGGATACAAGACAAGGAGAGAGGGAGAGAAAGAGAAAAACAGCGAGGTGGCCCACCTCGCTGTTAATGATCCTCGCCAAAGCTCGATGTATACAAACTTTGAGTGAAATACTATATATAGCTCATTCTCGGTATCGCTCGCCTCCACCCTTCCCTGTGGTTAAGGGGGTAGTATTTGCTATTTATGGATCCCCTTCTCCCTCATGTTTACCATATTAGTTTTGAGGTTTTAAGACGGTCGTTCCGTTAGTTTGGCGATTTTGAGACTTATCGCCTCATTTTTGTTGTCAATATTAAGACCTTTCGTGCCCTTTACGTGTCGATTCTTTCCTGGCGAGCGACAGCCAGCCTCTAATTTTAGAAGGAACCGGCCTTCGGCCGGGAAAATTTTCTACCGAAAAATGAACAAATTTATCTTGAAAGAGGGTCTAGGGGGTGTTTTCTAAACTTGATGGAGGTCTAGCGAGGAAACTCAAAAAATATATAAATAAATATATTGGCCAAAAACCAAGCACTACCCCGGCGGTGTCACACGAGCGCTTTTTCCGTCAATTTGTTCGGGCAATTGACCACTTGCGAGTTTCGTTCTATAAGGAAGTTGGAGCTGTGAACATCGATATTAAAGATAAATACAATAACAATGTAGGTTTATAATGGATAAAACGTATGTTGAATTGGGTTTTATGTATTTATGTAAACACTAAAACTGCGATATAGGTGATAATTCTGTTAATTATCGATGTCTACAGCTCCAACTTCCTTATAAACCAAAACTCGCAAGTGGTCAATTGTAGTCTGGCAGCTTCGAAATTCAAGTCGTATAAGAATTCAACCTCATAACATAATCTACCTTCAGTCTAGTTGCCGATTCTAATGCGAAAGAGATCCATAATAAAGCCGGAGTCACACGAGCCCTTTTTCGAGCAATTTTTACGGGCAATTATGGTCTAGGAGCTTAACAAATTACACTTTATCAGAATTCATCCACCTAACATAATCTACCTTCAGTCTACCTCCAGTCTAGTTGCCGATTCCAATGCGAAAGAGATAAAAAATAATGACAGACAAATTTTCACTCATCCAAAATTGCCGGAAAAAGCGCTCGTGTGACAGCGGTATAACCCTTTGAAGACCGTGATGCATTTGACAGTTTATTGTGGCTCTCATTAGACGATTTTCTACGTTTTAGGAAGGCTCTGTGGGAATTATAAGGGTAAAGATTATCTCAACTAACCCTCTGACTTCCAGGTACCCTTCCTAATCTGAATACAATCATCTAATAATACAATCATCTAATAATAGCCAGATAACAAAAACAGATATGCGTGCTGTATCTTCTACGGCTTAAGGGGGTAGTGCTTGGTTTTTGGTCTATATATATTTATTTATTAATTTATGTTTGAGTTTCCTCGCTAGACCTCCATCAAGCTTAGTAAAACGCCCGCCAGATAAATTTGTACATTTTTCGGTAGAAAAATGTCCCATAATCGAGACCTAAAGGTCACGAAAGGTCTTTTAATATTAAAAAAAAAAAAAAAAAATAGGCGAAAGGTCTCAAAATCGCCAAGCTAACGGAACGACCGTCTTAAAACCTCAAAGCTAATATGCTAAACATGAGGGAGAAGGGCGTCCAGAGAAAGCGAGTACTACCCCCATAAAGGGCAAGGGAAGGGGTTCAAATTATACACCACATTATGCTCACTCCTCTTACCATTATATAGTAACCCATCCCACCTCAACACACCGCTGTTGATATTACCATTATGTATGTATAATCCTGTGTATATATACTGTATATGTATGTATGGTGTCATGGAGAGAAGGGGGCGGCTGTGTAGAAGGTGGTGATTGTATGTATTATTATATACAAGGTGACAGAGTTTATGTATCCTTAATGACAAGGCGACAATGTTTATGTATTATTATGGACAAACAGACAATGTTTATGTATCCTTATGGACAAGATGACAATGTTTATGTATCCTTATGGACAAGATGACAATGTTTATGTATCCTTATGGACAAGATGACAATGTTTATGTATCCTTATGGACAAGATGACAATGTTTATGTATCCTTATTGACAAACAGACAATGTTTATGTATCCTTATGGACAAGATGACAATGTTTATGTATCCTTATTGACAAACAGACAATGTTTATGTATCCTTATTGACAAGATGATAATGTTTATGTATCATTATGTACAAGGTGACAATGTTTATGTATCCTTATTAACAAGGTGACAATGTGTATGTATTATTATATACAAGGTGACAATGTGTATGTATTATTATATACAAGGTGACAATGTTTATGTATTATTATATACAAGGTGACAATGTTTATGTATTATTATATACAAGGTGACAATGTTTATGTATTATTATATACAAGGTGACAATGTTTATGTATTATTAGTGACAAAGTAACAATGTTTATGTATTATTATTGACAAAATAACAATGTTTATGTATTATTATGGGCAAGGTGACAATGTTTATGTATTTTTAGACATTGTTTATGTATTATTTTAGACAAGGTGAGAATGTTTATGTATCATTATGGACAAGGTGACAATGTTTATGTATCATTATGGACAAGGTGACAATGTTTATGTATCATTATGGACAAGGTGACAATGTTTATGTATCATTATGGACAAGGTGACAATGTTTATGTATCATTATGGAGAAGGTGACAATGTTTATGTATCATTATTAACCCCTTCAGTTATTAACGTACTTTTCATCATATTCTAGTTACCAACAGATGATTTTCTTTAGCTCATATTCTACTTCTTGGACTGAGAAGGGTATATACGATCTCCATAAACCCTCTAAATAACATAGGGACTTCTTATACTGCATAAAATCGTCTAATTCTAGCCAGAATAAAAGGTAAACAAGACATCATCGTGCTGAAGGGGTTAATTCAGACGATAATGCTTATATTGATGCTACATACAGTTTAGGAAGGACCTCTCTGAATCAAAGGGATAAAGAAGCTATGTTACAAAGGACTCTCTAACTCTGAGAGGCCCTTTTCAATTCTAATGAAAGCTTATGGGGTAAGTAGACCAATAACAAAATTAAGGGGGCCCACCTTGTTTTTTCTTTCTCTCTGGGTTGTATCCATTTAGTCCCATTCAGCCTACTGTTTTAAGACGTTTATCCCAATCTAGGTGTCGATTTTTTTCTTGGCGAGCGGTAGCAAGCCACCATATTTAAAAAAACAAATTCACAGCAGGCTAAATTTGTACATTTCTCGATAGAAAAATTTCTCCGGCGAAGCCGGATTTCTTCATATATTACTGGCTCGCTATCGCTTGCCAGGAAAAAATCGACACCTGGAAGGGGATAAAAGTCTTAAAACAGTTGGCTGAATGGAGCCGAATGGATACAAGCCAGAGCAAGAGAGAAAAAAAGTAGATGACCCCCCTTATGTCAGGTGATTGAATGGGTTACAAGGACAGAAAACCTCATTACTGCCTATGACTACCTGGGCTGGCGTTAACCCCTTCAGTACCAGGACGCCCCTTTTATCCTTTAGATGGTTTTATGCAGTTTAAGGGGGTGGTACTCGCTTTTTATGGACCCCCTTCTCCTTCATGTTTAGCATATTAGTTTTTGAGGTTTTAAGACGTTCATTTCGTTAGTTTGAGGATTTTGAGACTTTTCGCCTCATTTTGTTGTCAATATTAAGACCTTTCGTGCCCTTTAGTTGTCGATTTGTTCTTGGTGAGCGTTAGCGAGTCTCTAATTTTAGAAGGAACCGGCTTCCAGCCGGGACATTTTTCTACCGAAAAATTTACAAATTCATCTTGAAAGGAGGTCTGAGGGGTGTGTTTCTAAGCTTGATGGAGGTCTAGCGAGGAAACTCAAAAAGTGAATAATTAATAAATATATAGACCAACAACCAAGCACTACCCCCTTAAGAAGGACCTATGTTACTAAGAGGGTTTATTGAGACCATATTTACCCGTTTGAGTCACATACTGTAGGTAGATTACAAACTAACGAAAATCGTCTAATGGTAACCAGAATACCCTGATAACTACGTAATGGTGGTGAAGGGGTTAATACAATATATATATATATAGCCATAATTATTTGTTGACAGGGTAGAGGATTCCCAAGAGTTATAGATAAATATATTAAAACATCGTCTATACACCGCCGGAGCAGTAAAAGAAATGTTCACTATATTATTAATTATATGTTTTGTATATATAACAAAATTTTTTGTAATAAATGGGATACGCCAAGTGGAGTTTTACTTTCATAATTTAGAAGGAATTTAAGTTGATTATAGTGTCTCATATACGAATATTCAAGATCACAATACCCATATTTTGCAAATTATATATATATAAACATATATACTATGTATGTATATATATATCTCAATATATATATATATATATATATATATATATATATATATATATATATATTATATATATATATATATCAGGACAATAAAGCCATTATAAATGTCCATGTCTTGCCTTGTGTTCGGCCATTATCATTATTTATAGGGACACTTATCAAACTCCCATTCTCTCTCTCTCTCTCTCTCTCCCTATCTCTCTCTCTCACCAAAGAGTACAAAGGAGTACAAAGGAAATCAAGCAACAACATATCTAGTGACCCCTCTAGGCTGCTTGTCCTCAAAAACACTGAGGATCAAGTGTCCAAACAGTGGTTTAGAGTGGGTATGGGAAAATTGGAAAGGGAACTACTGCCCTGGAACTAATGTCCGTGGCAGGATTAGGAAGTTAGTAGGAGACAGATGGGTTAGTAACTGAGGGGGGGATAAAATAAAGTTATTCATTTACAAACGCAGTCAGTCGCGGGTTTGATGCGAGATATTTGTCTAAGCGGAGTTTAAATGAACCAACGGTGCTGCAGTCTATAACGTCTCGGAGAAGCCCATTCCACAAGTTGACAACTCGATTGAAGAAGAATTCTTAGATTCGTGAGAGTTAAAGGATTTACCAATAATTTTGCAACCGTTTCCCCGTGTGTAATTAGATTGATCGATAGTGAAGTACTTACTACAGTCCAGATTATCTATACCTTTGATGATTTTGAACACTTGAATTAAGTCACCTCTTAATCTGCATTGGGTTAAAGGAAATAGATTTAATTCTCTAAGACGCTCCTCGTACGGTTTGTTCTTTAGGCTACGTATCATTTTGGTAACTCTACGTTGAACTCGTTCTAGCTTGATTATATCTTTTTGGTAATAAGGGCATCAGGATTGAACGCAGTATTCCAGAAGAGGCCGGACTAAGGAATTGTAAAGGGTTAGGATAACTTCTTTGGATTTGTGCTCAAATGACCTGCCTATAAAGCCAATTATTTTGTTTGCCTTCTTAACAACTTCTGAACATTGTTGACTCGGTTTTAGGTTACTCGATATTGTTACTCCCAGATCGGTTTCTCTGTTTACATTCTTATGCTGAGTGCCATTCATCGAAAAGTTTGCTTTCTCATTTAGGTATCCGATATGTAGTACTTTACATTTATCCACATTGAAACTCATTTGCCAAATTTGGGCCCAACATGACAATTTATCTAGATTGTGTTGCATATCATCAACTTGTTCTTTTGAGAGTACGCTATTTGCAATTTTTCTATCGTCAGCAAATTTTGAGATTGTACAGGTGAGACCCTCATCTATGTCGTTGATGTAAATTAGAAAGAGAATTGGTCCTAGTACTGATCCCTGGGGTACCCCGCTACTTACATTGGTCCATTTAGATGCCTTACCGTTTATGACTACTCTTTGCTTTCTGTCATTGAGCCAATTTTCTATCCATTTCAACACACCGTCTTGTATTCCATGCGCTTTTAGTTTTAGCAGTAAACGTTTATGGGGAACTTTGTCAAAGGCCTTTTGAAAATCAAGGTATATAATATCTACAGCTTTACTCTCATCGTAGAGGTTGAGGATATCGTGGAAGAAGTCTAAGAGGTTTGTTAAACAGGAACGTTTTTTACGAAAGCCGTGTTGAGTATCTTTAAGTAAGTTATTTGCCTCTAAGTGATTTACGAGTCTGTCTTTTTTGACCGTTTCTAGCATTTTACCTACAATTGAGGTTAAGCTAATTGGACGATAGTTACTGGGTAGGGATTTGCTGCCTTTTTTGAATATCGGTGTTACGTTGGCTAGCTTCCACTGATCAGGCATAGTCCCAGACTGCAAGGATTCATTGAATAGCAATGTCAGTGATTTGGAGAGCTCATCCTTAGCTTCCTTTAGAACAATAGGCGAGATTGTATCAGGTCCAGGCGTTTTATTTACCTTGAGTTTATCTAAACAATTCAATACTTCTCTCTCTGTAACGGTGATATTACTTAGAACATCTGAATTATCAATCTGAATCGGCGATGGTGTAGGGATATCACTGAGGTCTTCGGTTGTAAAAACTGATGCAAAGAAGGTATTGAGGGCATTACTCATTTGTACTTCGTCTTTGGTGTATTCTCCATTTTCATCGACTAAGACTATCGGTCCAACAGTTGAAGTAACTACTTTTTTCTTTCTGATATAACTATAGAATTATTTCGGGTTTGTTTTACTTTGATTCGCAACATGTAACTCCAGGGTCTTTTTACTTTGCTCAATTAACTTTTTGGCTTTGCGTCGTAGCTCTACAAATTTCACCTGTTCTTCGTCATTTTGTGAGGACTTTAATCTATCATTAGCAAATTTTTTAGCAAGCAGACAGTCTGAAATATCTTTATTCCACCATTTGGGCTTATCATTATGGCCTGGACGCCGTATTTTCGATGGTATGCAGTCTTGCACTGCCTTAAGGTAAGTGATTGTGAAACACTCCCAAGATGTATTTATGTCGTTATTGTTAGTCAGAAAGCTCCAGTCAGTTTCTTTAAGCTTTGATTTAAGTTTATGAAAGTTTGATTTCTTGAAATTAGGGACTTTCTCAATGCTGCTATTTGATTTGTTACTAGTAAACTTTAAAGTGAAAGTTATCGTACGATGGTGGCTGTTACTGAATTCATAACCAACATTCAAATTCTCTATTAATTCTTCTTGTGTTGCGAGTACAAGGACAAGCACATTATTACTACGGGGTCGGGGCGGAGATTGTACAAATTGAAAAAGTGAACTCTCTTGCAAGTTAGCATAGAGGTCGTGTCCAGAGTGTGAAGTAAGAATATCGCCCCATTTAGTCACGGGTAAGTTGAAATCGCCAAGAATTACAGTATCTTGTATGTTAGTTATTTCTGCAATTTGTTCATAAATGTCACTGTCAGTTTGCACTGATTGAGCTGGGGGTCTGTATAATAAAGCTAGTTTTATTTTAGTTCCTCGTTTATTATTTAATAGTACGTAAGATATGTCTATATTCGCAATTTGAGGTTTTGACATTAAGACAGGTAAGACTTTCCTTTATAAAAAACAGAACTCCTCCTCCATTTCTATTGATCCGACTGTTCTCAAACATTGTATAACCAAGTGTGAGGGAGTTGAGTGTGAGGGAGAGGGAGAGTGAGTGAGTGTGAGTGAGTACAAAGAATAACATATGGGATCCAGGAATTACTATACGTGACTGTCCAATGACCCTTGACAGCCTCAGTGGTGGTGGGGCGTAACAAGGTAAATATCTGTCATGAGTTGGTTGTTGACACTGGTCCATGGTGGCGAGAGGTTAAAGGTGAGATGGTAGTGGCAGTGATGGTGGTGGTGGTGGTGGTGAGGGTAGGTGCTATGGTGGTGGTGGTTGTGTTGGTGGTGCTGGTGTAGATAATAGTAATAGTGGTGGTGGTGGTGATGGTGAGGCTAGGAATGGTGTTGTTGTTAATAGTAATGGTGTTAGTGGTGGTGATAGGAGGTGTGGTGGTGGTAGGCGTGTTTGTGGTGGTAGTGAGGGTAGGAGTTGCGTTGGTGGTGATAATAGTAATGATGTTAGTGGTGGTAATAGGAGGTGTGGTTGTGGTGGTAGTGTTTGTGGTAATATTATTACGGCCATTGAAAGCCTCGGCGGTGGGACATAACAAGATCAATATCGACTGTAGTTTTGTGCTGACAATCTCTCTGGATGGTAGTGGTGAGAGCGATAAGTTAACGGTTGGTGTGTGTGTGTGTAGGTGTGTGTGTGTGTGTGTAGGTGTGTGTGTGTGTGTGTGTGTGTGTGTGTGTGTGTGTGTTATGGAGTGGGAGGGGGTTGCTGGTGATGAGGTGTTAGGAGTTGTGCTGGTCGTTTGCATGTGTGTGTGTTGGTGTATCTGTTATGGAGTATGTGTGTGTGTCTGTATATATCTATTATATGTGTATGTATGTGTGTGGGTGTATCTGTTATGGAGTATGTGTGTGTGTGTGTGTGTGTGTGTATATCTATTATGTGTGTATGTGTGTGTGTGGGTGTATCTGTTATGGAGTATGTGTGTGTGTGTGTGTGTGTGTATATCTATTATGTGTGTATGTGTGATTGGGTGTATCTGTTATGGAGTAAGTGCGTGTGTGTGTATATATCTATTATATGTGTATGTATGTGTGTGTGTGTATATCTATTATGTGTGTATGTGTGATTGGGTGTATCTGTTATGGAGTATGTGCGTGTGTGTGTGTATATCTATTACATGTGTATGTATGTGTATGTGTGTGTGTATCTGTTATGGAGTATGTGTGTGTGTGTGTATTATATGTGTATGTGTGTGTGTGTTAATATTTATTTCATGTGTATGTGGGTGTGTGTGTATTTGTTATGGAGTATGTGTGTGTGTGTATTATATGTGTATGTGGGTGTGTGTTAATATCTATTATATGTGTATGTGTGTATGTTTGTGTTGGGGGTTATAACTACATCAGAGAGTCTCACTAACAAGCTTACCGAGTCAATCCAACCCTTGATGTATACCAGGAGGGTTGGGTGTGTGTGTGTGTGTGGGGGGGGGGGGGGGGGGGTTGATTATTGTTTAACTGTATATGTATTTATTTATTAATTAATTAATTTATGAAACGTTTTATTTTTCTCCCTAGACCTCCATTAAACCTAAATGAATTATTCCAAATACCTAGCTTCGAGAATATAGTGTGCATTTTTCGATTACCCCCAAATCACATGCTCGCTATCGTCCTGCCAAAGATATGTACAATCCTCAATATTAAAAAAAAAAAAATCCCAATTTTTTATCAAATTAATAGAGACCCTTAGATACGTACAATCTATTAACATTTTCTTGCCGGATTTAAGCAAAAAGTAAAGTCAGCAACGTCTGAAGGCGGTATCACACGAGCAATTTTATATATAATAATTCGGGTTGTATTTGCACTGGTATCGGCAATACTGAAGGTAGATTATATTTGGCCCAATTCATTTGGATAAAACGGAAATTTAAAAGCTGCCAGACCATAATTGTCCGAAAAATTGACGTAAAAAGAGCTTGTGTGACACTGGCTGAGTCGCGTTACTTTAGTCTCTTCCTTCCTTCCTTTTATCCTTCCTTCCTTCCTTCCTTTTATCCTTCCTTCCTTCAATCCTTCCTTCCTTCCTTCCTTCAATCCTTACTTTCTTCCTTTCTTCCTCCCTCCCTTCCATCCTTCCTTCTTTCCTTCCACCTTCTTTTATTGGATAAGGTCAAGTTCAACAGGACACCAATTGACACGATCAGACATTCCAGGGAGCACATTTAGAATCAGGGGTTAACCCATCCAAGATACGATAAGGCATTGATTTTCTGTTTGCTGGATATTATTAGTCGATTATATTCAGGTTAGGAAGAGTATATGGAAGCCGGTGGGTTAAATGAAACAGACTTAACAATTTGTATTGCCACAGATCCTTCCTAAACTATATAAAACCCTCTAACGATAGCCAGAATAAATAGTCAAAACGCCACATAATCCTCGAACGGTTAACGAGGGCCATCGAAGCGCTGCAGAACTTGTGTGTGTGTGGTGGTGGGGGTGGGGGTGGGGGTGGGGGGGGGGGTCGCTAATACTTCTGCATAAAGTTTAGATCAAAGGGCTTGGCTTGGTGGAGGTGGCTTTTATAACTTAAGGGTTAGTCTTGTTAGGGACACCAATGACATGAGTACCAAGGTCAGAACAATTACTTCACATCCTGAAATATTTGATCATTCTAAAAATACCAAGGTTTATATATATATATCATAGTACAGACAAATGTACGCATATATCTCGAAGGGGGGTCTCTGGGGTGTTTGTTTAAGCTTGATGAAGGGCTACCGAACAAACAAAAACCGAAAAAAATAAAAAAATAAATGCACTTAAATCAATAGCTCGCACACATACAGAGTCACCATATAAAATTTGCGACACACTCCTATACCCCTAACAATTCCCCTTCTTCCGTACATAAGGGTTTTAACACACGATACTTGAAAATAAGATAATAAGGATAGTTGATTGAACCTATTCTATCTATCTATTGCCTGACGCCGTGATCCCCGAAGGGGTGGCCACGAACGAACCGCCCCCATGCACCTCTGTCCCCAGTCAGTCGACGCCCCTCCCCCCAACCAGCACCGCCTTCATTCATGTAGTTCCTCACTCCATCCTTCCACCTCATATTCGGTCTACCTCTCCCCCTCTGTCCCTCCACCTCGCTCTCGTACACCCTCTTAGTCATTCTCTCGCTTTCCATACGTTCCATATGGCCGAACCATCTCAAGTTGTTCCTTTTCACACTTTCCAGCACATCTACCTCCACACCACACCTCCTTCTTACTTCCTCATTAGTCTGTCTATCCCTCCATGTAATTCCGCACGCACTCCTTAAGTAATTCATTTCCACTGCTCTCACTCTTGGTCTGAGTCTCTCAACCAACGTCCATGCTTCGCTTCCGTAAGTCAGTGTCGGGATTACCACACTGTCATGCAAGGACTTCTTCACTTCCATACTGACCACCCTATTTCTTGTTACTGCTTTTAGCGTTCCTACAACCCTCTTCCCCTGTTGTACCCTCTCCCGCAGCTCTTCATCCATAGTCCCATCTTTACTCAACACACTGCCCAGATACTTAAAAGAGTTGACGATCTCCATAGCCTGACCGTTCAGCTTCACCTCACACTCTGTGACTTCACCCCTTTCGAAGACCATAACCTTGCTCTTCCCCGTGTTTACCTTCAAATTCCGTTTTTCGCACACTGTTCCAAACTCATTTACCAGACCCTGCAACTCCCATTCATTATCACTCATCAGAACTGTATCATCCGCAAACAGCAGTATAGGTAGCTTCCACTCAATTCCCTCCCTTTTCAGCGATACACCAACATCCACTGCTCTTGATAGTATTTCTTTCATAACTCCATCCATATATACAGTAAACAACCACGGGGACATCACACACCCCTGTTTCAAACCAACATTCAGGTCAAAGAACTCGCTCTGCTCACTCTCCACACGTACTGCCGCCTTTGCACCCTCATACATGCTCTTCACTGCTTTCAGCAACTTGCCCTCTACTCCGTATATTCTAAGTACTTTCCACAAACCTTCTCTATCCACTCTGTCATAGGCCTTCTCCAAGTCCATAAAGGCAACATACACCTTTTGTTTCTTCTCCAGATACTTCTCCACAACACAATTCAGGGTAAAAATCTGATCTACACATCCTCTTCCCTTCCTAAAGCCTCCCTGCTCGTCGCCTATCCATTTCTCCGTTCTCACTCTCACTCTCTCAATCACTACCCTACTGTATACCTTCCCTACTACGCTTAGAAGACATATTCCTCGGTGGTTACCACACACTCCTCTTTCCCCTTTGCCCTTATATAGGGGGACTATTATGCCAGTCTTCCAGTCATCGGGTGCACTCCCCTTCTCCCATGCTAGTTTGCACATTTTCCATACCCATTCTATCACTATCTCACCACCATACCTCAACATTTCCCCACACACTCCATCTGTTCCTGGTGCTTTCCCCAACTTCACTCTTTTCATGGCTTCCCACACTTCTGACCTCCTGATCCCCACCTCCTCCTCCACTACTTCTCTTCTTCTCCCTCCCATACCATATCCAGCTATGTTTGCTGGCTCTTCATTCCTTTCATTTAGCAACTCACTGAAGTACTCCCTCCATCTTTCGACTCTCTCTTGCTTCTCGGCTAGCATTCTCCCATTCTTATCTTTCACACCCTTACTGTTTCCCTTGCTACCTTCCCTAACTTTCTTGACTTCTTTCCAGAACAGTTTCTTACTCTCCCTCCATTTTACACTCAGATTCCTTCCAAATTCCTCATCTACTCTTCTCTTACTTTCCTTCACTACTCTCTTCACCACCCTCTTACTCTCCACGTACCTCGCTCGTTTCTGTCTCTCGGAATCTTCATTCCCTCTACTACCCAACCACTCTCTATATGCTTTCTTCTTTTCTTCCACAGCTATTCTTACCTCTTCTGTCCACCATGCTGTACCTTTCACTCCCCTCCCTCTTCTCCTCACTCCACACACCTCCTCACATGCTGCACAGATCTCATCCTTAAACACCTTGCTCATCTCCTCCACTTCCTCCATAACTTCCAGGTCGAACCCACCTAGTCGTCTTTCCACTGCTCTCCTGTACTCCTCCCTGACTTCCTCCTCTTGCAACCTCTCCACCCTCCTCACCATTCCACCCTCCTCTCGCCTCCCTCCCGCTCTCCTCACCCACTTCTTTTGTATCCTAACCTTAGCTACCACTACATAATGATCAGACAGACCCCCTCCAATACCCCTATACACCCTAGCATCCAATACAGATTTCTTCATTCGTTCATCCACACATACATAATCAATCAATGACTTTCGTTCCACCACTGTCTTATCCTTCATTGTCAACATCCGTTTCCACGTGCCTGTGGATCATTCTGTGTCGGAAGAAGGTGTTGGCTATCCACAGCCTCCTCCCCACACATACGTCCACAAGTGCACTACCATTCCCATTCACCTCTGATGGTACCCCCCACCCTCCCACCACTCCCTCAACTTTCCTATCACCCACCTTACCATTCATATCCCCAATCAGAAATATTCTTTCGTTCTTGTCAAACTTCTCCAGGCACGCCTCCACATTCATCCAGAACTCCTCTTTCTTTCTTTCAAGTATATCCTCTGTCGGGGCATACACGCATACAATCACCCACGTTTGTATTCCTACTTTCATTCTCACCCACACAATCCTTGAACCCACAGACCCATACTCTCTTACACATTCCTTCCATTTGCTACTTACAAACAAACATGCACCTTCTCTCGCTATTCCTTCACTCACTCCAGCACACACACCTATTCCACACTCCCACTCTCTCACATCTGAACCTTTCCATTTGGTCTCTGTCATTCCACATACATCCAGCCTGGCATTCACTAACACTTCCAGAACCTCTCTCTCTTTTGTGCCATCATTCATGCCACTAACATTCCATGTCGCCATTCTCAGAATGTCCGAAGGCATGTCCTTAGTCGGTCGTGGTTCGTCAACGTTGGTTCCGTCCGCATCCGAGGCTGTTCGTTCGTTTTTTTTTGCTTAAATATTTTTTCCGGGTGGGGGTCGCAAGCCCACCGACCCAACCTCTTTAGTCGCCTCTTACGACACGCAGAAGGCACGTGGGGCATATTCTATTCCCTAACCCCCAGGGGGTTAGGGAATAGAAACCACCTATTGTGGTTGCTAAATGGTTCCCAAGCTCGGGTATATGTTTGGCGTAAGTCCCCGGATGTTTCACTCCATATCTCGCCAACTTTGAGTTTACTATGGCCATTCAGTACGCCACCACAACGACCAGGGTTATTACGAAGATAGTGTTTGTCCCTATATCCAGAATAATAAGCTGTGTGTGTGTGTGTGTGTGTGTTTGTGTGTGTGTGTGTTGGGAGGGGGTAAGGGAGGTTGCTCGGGATTGAGAGTTGTGTTGATCGTATGCATGATAATGAGAGAGAGAGAGAGAGAGAGAGAGAGAGAGAGAGAGAGAGAGAGAGAGAGAGAGAGAGAGAGAGAGAGAGAGAGAGAGAGAATAACACTTGTGCACTCCTTAGTAAATGCTAATACAGCTAGCAACACCATACAATTAATTAATAGGAACTAACACGAAGATCATACACTGAACAATAAGCTCTACACATATTACTACTACTACTACTAATAATAATAATAATAATAATAATAATAATAACAAAATAATAAGAATAACAATTAAAAATATAAATCAAATAAACAAAACAAACACTCTCTCCTTATGTTCTGTGTATCTAATATTTAGCATGTGTGTGTGGGTGTTGCGTGTGGGTGTTTGTTTAAGGGAGCCCACCTCGCTTTTTTGTTTATCTTTCTCTCCCTCTCTTTGGTTTGTATCCATTCGGCCTCCTTAAGCCTACTGTTTAAAACGTTTACCCCCATCAATATTTTCAATTTTTTCCTGGCGAGCGGTAGCGAGCCAGCATATATATATTTTTGTTTTGACAGCAAGTTAAATTAAAGCTGGATTTCTCGATACAAAGCTGGCTCGTTATCGCTCGCCAGGAAAAAATCGACACCTGGATGGGGATAAACGTCTTAAAACAGTTAGCTGAATAGGGCCGAATGGATACAAGCCAGAGAGAGAAAAGGAGAAAAGATAATAAAAAAAGCCGGTGACCCCCCTTAACTGTTATGGAGTATGTTTGGTTGGGTGCATGTGTGTGGGTTATGTGTGTGGGTGTGTATGTATATGTGTGAGTGTGGGTGTGTGGGTGCATGTGTGTGGGTTATGTGTGTGGGTGTATATGTGTGGGTGTGTATGTGTGGGTGTATATGTGTGGGTGTGTATGTATATGTGTGAGTGTAGGTGTGTGAGTGTGGGTGTATGTGTGTAGTTTATGTGTGTGGGTGTATATGTGTGGGTGTGTATGTATATGTGTGAGTGTAGGTGTGTGAGTGTGGGTGTATGTGTGTGGGTCTATGTGTGTGGGTGTGTATGTATGTGTGTGATTGTGGGTGTGTGGGTGTTTTTGTATGTGTGTGAGCATTCCTATATCTTTAACAATTCCCTTTCATCTGTACATATGGGTTCTAAACACACGATACTTGAACACACAATTATAACAAAAGTTGATTGAACCTACTGTATTGTGGTGGCCGAATGGTTCCCACGCTAGTGTATAATTATGTTGGCGTAATTCCCCGGATATTCCACTCTATATCTCGCCAACTTAAACTTTACTATGGCCATTCAGCACACCACCACAACGACCAGGGTTATAACGAAAGTAGTGTTTGCCTCTATATCCAGTATAATAAGTTGTGTGTGTGTGTGTGTGTGTGTGGGGGGGGGGGGGGGGGAGTTAAAAGGTGTTAAAATCGCCTAATAGGCCGAACGTCTTAAAATGTCAACACTACTGGGGCTAAGCACGAGGGAGAAAGTGGTCCAGATAAACGACCCATCTCCCCTTAACGCCCCCAGACTACACCCTCATATTATACATTGATGGATTGATGCCTGGCTAGCTTCCTGTTTGGTATGTATGTATGTATGTATATACTCAGGCCAATTCCCAATTTTCCTATTATTTTTTTCCCTTTCTGGTACCCTGTCAAAATTATCATTAAAAAGATATATTCCTTTGTTTCATTTGTTAGCACATGTTTGTATCGTGATTATAACACTCGTTATTGTTTTTATAAACGTTTGGTTTTATGTGTTTATAACACGTATGTAACACATCAAAGTGTTTTAACTGTACTCCGTTTCTTTTCAACTGACGGTAAATTGCAAAGTTCTCATCAAGATTTCTCAGTTATTTTGAAGATCGTTTCGTGAAATATGGTGCTAATTATACAAACTTGGTCTTACTATGAAGCAGAGACAGGTTAGTTTCTTATTTTGCCATTAGTTATTGATAAATCAATTGCTAAGGGATTCAGTTTACCATCATGTGAAATGATAGAGTATACTATTAAAGAAATTATGTTTTCAGATAAAAATATTTGTGCTTTTGGATAAATGTGTTAAATACAATTTGCCTACAACCAGGTAAACACAGCCAGGCGGTGGTTCGAATCCAGGAACCAAGGATACAGAACCATGAGCCTTAACCCACACGCTATGACCTGATAAAACCTTAACAACTTTTTGGATTTGCAGAATATGGGAATATCAAACTTGGGGATATTAATAGCACAGGTGTATTATTCACGACACAAATATTTGTTTTACAAATATATACCACAAGCTCATTTAAGGTGTTATATATATATATATATATATATATATATATATATATATATTAGTGTAGCCAGGGAGGATATTTTCTTTCAGGCAGGTGAGATTAAAATAATAGGCACAGTTTGCATTATTGAGTTTTTCTGGTATTTTCAGGAAGTTGGTTAAGGAGGTTTGCAAATAGTTCCGACGTTTCAATGGTCGCAGCCATCATTATCAAGGAGAAGTGAAGTTAGAGAATCAGAATCAGAATGTGAGGTGAGGACTCACTAGATGTGAAATAAGAGAGATCAGATCAAGACAAGTGGGGGTTAAAAATGAAGAGTTGAAGAGTATGAAAAGATGGTGGGCTGTCCACCTAGCTATTGTTTATGTTAACACCTTACGAGCGGCCTATGCGGTTTATTTATATGTACCGCCCAGCGGGGTGTTTTTAGCCAAAATAGGGCTGTTTACGTGATCATTTTCATGCCTAAATAAGACCCAGAACGTAAAACAAGTAACTATCCCTGAAAGGGCATAAACAGAGCTTTCGAATGACACCATAACGATCCTTTTATGATGGCTAGTTTTCTTGCAAAAACCGTGCAACGCGAGTGCAAAAAGCATGTAATTAGGCAATTTCCCCATATAATTCCGTATATAGCGAGTGAGAGAGGGAGGGAGGAGGTAGGATTCATGTCAGTATGTTCGCCGCGGTGGTCGGGAGCAGTCATACGCTCGCTACTCTCCTGCCACCACTTGTCTCTCTCTCTCAGCAACATTACGTGCTGAAATTGCCACACGATATATGTCGAGCACCGCCACATAGTCCAGCTTTATTTAACTCGACTTATGTTGCGCGCCGCTAAAGAAGGGTTAAGTATACTGTGTATCCGCAAAAATTCCCGTCGCGAGCAACTACAGCCACCCCTGGCTTCTCCATATTTCCTTTCCAGAAAGATGGGCCCGATAGGTCCCCTGCCTGGGGTCCGCCATAGCGGGCCCCAGGCAGGAGAACTATCGTTTATATATATTGACTTCATTAGGAAAACTATATTGAGTGGACAGTCAAGGGCTCAAGCAGTGCACCAGCTTGAGAGCAACGCCACTTGACTGCCCCTATAATTATGTGGTACTGTGGGATTGTTTTGAGGCACTGACAACTCCCTCACAGGGTCGGTGCTACCCCGGAGGGATCCGTACTAGCACTCTGGTAAGTAAGTCATGGGATACTGACGGAAGTATTGCTGGGTGCTCTACCACATTCCCCGTCTGCATTTCCCCTGGTTGAGTCTTATCGGTTCCGTTATATTGAGTGTCATATTCAGTTATGGTCGAATTTGATGAGTTTTAATTAGATAGAGTTTGCCTCAGTCGTGATGTAAGTTATCTTGCCTTGCTTCCTCCCGATCATATCGCCAGTTTACCCCTCCAGCTAGAGCCAAGACCACATTGAAGTGATCCTTGGCTCACCCTTGAGACACACCTGGCTAATAATGATCAGAAATTCGGCTGGAATGGCTTATTTAGTGATGTTATAACAGGTGGTCGCCTTATTAGTGATATATAATGTTTTTACCCTGCTTCCTCCCGGTCATATTGCCAGTTAGCCACTCCAGCTGGAGACAAGGTGACACTAAAGTGTTCCCTGGTTCAGCCTTGAGGTGCATCCAGCTAATATTGATCGGAAATTCAGCTGAAGTTAGAAGGTGATAAGTCGAGTTTATATAGGCGATACAAGATCAAGAGAGGGATTACTGTGTGCTAGCTGCACGCTGGTTGGCTAACCTAAGACTAGCTCTGGTAGGCTGGCCGGATGCAGGAGTGGGCGGGGCCTCTGCGTCGTTCGTCTGCGTGTGTGGAGGGGGCATTCCTGGGGGCATCATGGGGGGCCTCGCTGTGGAAGGGCGTGCCGAGGGTAGGATCTGGCTGTATTCCGCTTGTGTGTTTAAAGTAGGTTGGTATGTTTGTATATATATAGCTTCAAGAATGAATAGGCGGCGTGAGTCTATCTATTTCTTTATCAAGAATAGAGGTGTGTTTATCTAAGTCGGGTCTGGTGAGTTCCTGATGGTGTGGGGATGTGTGGTAGTGGTCCTTGATAGCTCCGGCTTGAAGGTGGAAGGTAAGGCGACGTGACCGACGAGTTCTTGTCAAACCAACATAAGTGTGAGGTCCACAGTCCTCACTGTTACAGGTGTGTCGGTATATGACATGGTCCTCTTGTGACGGTTTCTTAGCGGTAGCCGGGCTGTTGCGAATGACTAGTTGTGATGTTTTCCTCGATTTGTAGTATATGGTGAGTTTAAGGTGTTGGTAAGGGTTCGTAGTTTTAACGTTGTTGCTGATAATGTCTCTCATTATGTTTTCGTCTGTCTTGTGATCTGAGGACATGTGGTTTTATAGTAAATTTTTTATGTATTCAGTGTTTGTATTAGTAGGCATGTCGTTTTTGTACCATGTTTCAAGGTGTTTGTTGATGGTGTGGGCGATGTCAGAGTTACTGTACCCATTGTTTACAAGCACCTGGGTGAGCCTCTCGAGTTCCTTGTGAGTGTCTCGCCAGGAGGTGCAGTGTGATAGGGCTCTCCTGACGTAGGCGGCGATGGTGGATCGTAAATATCGCTGGGGGCATTCACTTTCGCCGTTGAGACATAATCCGTTGTTGGTGGGTTTGGTGTAGACAGTGGTGGTAAAGCCTGAGGTGTTGTTGTTGTTTGCGAGGACATCAAGGAAGGGGAGATGACCGTTAGAGGACTCCTCGAAGGTGAAGTTTAGACTGGAAGATGCGATGAATCGTTGTTGAAGGTCACGTAGCTCCTGTGGGTCCTTCACACGCACGAAGATGTCGTCCACATATTTGCAGTAGACGGAGGGGCGGTTGGTAATCAGGAGCTCTTCTTCGATGGTGCCCATGTAAAAATTGGCAAAGAGGACTCCTAGGGGACTGCCCATTGCCACACCATCAATCTGCTGATACATGTCACCTCGTGGGCAGGTGAAGGGCGCCTCTTTGGTGCATATTTCCAGCAACGTCTTCAGGGCTGTTTCTGGGAGGTCTAAGGGCGTGTTGTCTGGGCAGTGGTAGACTCGATGTAGGATGAGCACAATGGTGCGGTCCACAGGCACGTTGGTAAAGAGACTTTCTACATCTAGGGAGGCGATGATATGGTTGTCAGTAGAGGGGGCATCTCTTAAAATATCCAGGAAGTCAGCTGACGAGGAAAGACTGTACTGGCTGGGGGTGTAGGGTGTTAGAAGTTTGTTCAAAGTCTTGGCAATTTGGTAGGTGGCGGTAGGGATCTGGGAGATGATGGGGCGAAGGGGTTTACATGGTTTGTGGGTTTTGACTGTGCCGTAAGCGTACCCAGGGGAGAAGTCACCGATGAGTTTTTTAAGGTGAATCCCTCCTGTCTTTGCGTTAATGGCTGTGATGGTGGTGTTGGTTTTCCGCTTTATTTCCTCGGTGGGGTTACGGGTGATTTTCCGGAATTGTGTAGAGTCGCTTAGTATGTGGTCCATCTTCTGCAGGTATTTATCTTTGTCGTGGATGACCAGGCTGGCAGCTTTATCGGCTCGTCTGATTATGATATTATTTTCACGAAGTTGTTTAGCCGCTAAGATGTGTTTTTTGTTGATTAATCCGCTGTTGTGGGAACCACGTGTTTTTAGCGGCTTCGGCTAGTAAGGTCGGTTGTAGGTTGGGTGAGGTTGTGAGTTTCCCATCCTTCTCCAGTTTTTTGGATGTCGTCCAGGAGAATCTCGATCTCTAGTCGTTTTTCGGTGTGGTCGGGGTTTAGAGGTGTAGTGGCAATTGAGTCCTTTGTTGAGGAGTTCTTCTTGGTCGGGGGTCAGGTCCGTGTTGGTGAGGTTGATGTACCCTTTGAGGGGTCTGGGGAGTTTGATGTTGCCACCATAAAGTTTGGACAATTTCTTGATGGCGGTGCTCTCCACTTTGCGTAGGTTCTGTGTATTCAGTACAAACATACCAACCTACTTTAAACACACAAGCGGAATACAGCCAGATCCTACCCTCGGCCCGCCCTTCCACAGCGAGGCCCCCCATGACGCCCCCAGGAATGCCCCCTCCACAAATGCAGACGAACGACGCAGAGGCCCTGCCCACTTCTGCGTCCGGCCAGCCTACCAGAGCTAGTCTTAGGTTAGCCAACCAGTGTGCAGCTAGCACACAATAATCCCTGTCTTGATCTTGTATCGCTTGTATAAACTCGACTTATCACCTTCTAACTTCACTTCTCCTTGATAAAGATGGCTGCGCCCATTGAAACGTCGGAACCATTTGCAAACCTCCTTTACCAACTTCCTGAAAATACCAGAAAAACTATACGAAAAATTGAGAGTATCAATAAAAAACTCAATAATGCAAACTGTGCCTATTATTTTAATCTCACCTGCCTGAAAGAAAATATCCTCCCTGGCTACACTAATATCAAACTATTTAATGAGAATGCCAGAAACCGAGACTGCACACTCCAATTCCGGAGAGAATTGGTCCAGCAAGAAGCTTTGGAAAACGAGAGACGGCACTTTACCTCCAACAAGAGCGAGACGCCCTTGTACAACAATGGAATGAAGAAGCCGCCCACGCACCAGTTAAAAAACGTATCAACACCTTACTCGAGCAACTAAATACACAGCACCTACGCAAAGTGGAGAGCACCACCATCAAGAAATTGTCCAAACTATATGGCGGCAACATCAAACTCCCCAGACCCCTCAAAGGGTACATCAACCTCACCAACACGGACCTGACCCCCGACCAAGAAGAACTCCTCAACAAAGGACTCAATTTCCACTACACGTCTATACCTCGACCACACCGAAAACGACTAGAGATCGAGATTCTCCTGGACGACATCCAAAAATGGAGAAGGATGGGAAACTCACAACCTCACCCAACCTACAACCGACCTTACTAGCCGAAGCCGCTAAAACACGTGGTTCCCACAACAGCGGATTAATCAACAAAAAACACATCTTAGCGGCTAAACAACTTCGTGAAAATAATAATATCATAATCAGACGAGCCGATAAAGCTGCCAGGCTGGTCATCCACGACAAAGATGAATACCTGCAGAAGATGGACCACATCCTAAGCGACTCTACAAAATTCCGGAAAATCACCCGTAACCCCACCGAGGAAATAAAGCGGAAAACCAACACCATGGTGAGTTATCTGCTCAACAGGTGGCGTTGTGTGTGTGTAAGTGTGAGAGTCCGAGTGTAGGGGGTGAGACAGTGAAGCACGGGAAAGAGATGGCTTCAGAGATGGGGTCGTTTCGGGCCATGAGTGAGCACCGTGCCTCATGTGAAGGCAAGATGGCAGGTGCTCGTTGTACTCTACGTGCTTCACATGTCTCACTCCCTAGACTGGAACAAGACCTCACAGGCTTCACTGTTCATTGTAAAGCGGTGAATGTTAAGGCTCTCAGCCTATGCCCGAGAGGAAGTAAGTTGGAATATATAAAAAAAAAAAAAAAAAAAAAAAAAAAAAAACATCACCGCCATTAACGCAAAGACAGGAGGGATTCACCTTAAAAAACTCATCGGGGACATCTCCCCTGGGTACGCTTATGGCACAGTCAAAACCCACAAACCAGGTAACCCCCTTCGCCCCATCATCTCCCAGATCCCTACCGCCACCTACCAAATTGCCAAGACTTTGAACAAACTTCTGACCCCCTACACCCCCAGCCAGTACAGTCTTTCCTCGTCAGCTGACTTCCTGGATATTTTAAGAGATGCCCCCTCTACTGACGACCATATCATCGCCTCCCTAGATGTAGAAAGTCTCTTTACCAACGTGCCTGTGGACCGCACCATTGAGCTCATCCTACATCGAGTCTACCACTGCCCAGACAACACGCCCTTAGACCTCCCAGAAACAGCCCTGAAGACGTTGCTGGAAATATGCACCAAAGAGGCGCCCTTCACCAGCCCGCGAGGTGACATGTATCAGCAGATTGATGGTGTGGCAATGGGCAGTCCCCTAGGAGTCCTCTTTGCCAATTTTTACATGGGAACCATCGAAGAAGAGCTCCTTACTACCAACCGCCCCTCCGTCTACTGCAGATATGTGGACGACATCTTCGTGCATGTGAAGGACCCACAGGAGCTACATGACCTTCAACAACGATTCATCGCCTCTTCCAGTCTAAACTTCACCTTCGAGGAGTCCTCTAACGGTCATCTCCCCTTCCTTGATGTCCTCGTAAACAACAACAACACCTCAGGCTTTACCACCACTGTCTACACCAAACCCGGCGGGTGCCCAACCCCGAAAAGGGTTGAAATAGGGGAGCTATCCCCCCGCCAATGGCGGCTTTCTAGGGCCTTTCCTAGCTGATGCTGAGAGGATTGGGTTCTAGTCATGTGGTGATGGGCTGGTCTATCAGAGTGAGAACTGAGCGATCTCTGCCATACCCATTGCTTACTCTGACTGTTCCTTTTACTTATATATTTTCTAGATCTCAAGTGACGGCGTCTCTTGCGTGGATTGACCTCCTAATCTACCAAGATTGGAAGCCAAAGCGTCACATCTTTCCTTTGCCCCTCAACTTTCTCTTCATAATTGCTGAGGGGCACAGGGCCCTGGGTGGGGCTTTGGTTTCCCGGGCGTTTCCGCGCCCTCCTCAGCTCCCCGCCATGGAGTGGCTTCGGTCACCCAGGCTTTATTGTGGTCGGCGGGGAGGGTTTTGTGGGGGCGCTCGGTTGTGGCCTTGGCCTTGCTCGGGGCCTTGGGGCTGTTCGGCCAGGCAGCTTGGGGACAAACAACAACAACAACAACACCAAACCCACCAACAACGGATTATGTCTCAACGGCGAAAGTGAATGCCCCCAGCGATATTTACGATCCACCATCGCCGCCTACGTCAGGAGAGCCCTATCACACTGCACCTCCTGGCGAGACACTCACAAGGAACTCGAGAGGCTCACCCAGGTGCTTGTAAACAATGGGTACAGTAACTCGGACATCGCCCACACCATCAACAAACACCTTGAAACATGGTACAAAAACGACATGCCTACTAATACAAACACTGAATACATAACAATTTGCTATAAAAACCACATGTCCTCAGATCACAAGACAGACGAAAACATAATGAGAGACATTATCAGCAACAACGTTAAAACTACGAACCCTGACCAACACCTTAAACTCACCATATACTACAAATCGAGGAAAACATCACAACTAGTCATTCGCAACAGCCCGGCTACCGCTAAGAAACCGTCACAAGAGGACCATGTCATATACCGACACACCTGTAACAGTGAGGACTGTGGACCTCACACTTATGTTGGTTTGACAAGAACTCGTCTGTCACGTCGCCTTACCTTCCACCTTCAAGCCGGAGCTATCAAGGACCACTACCACACATCCCCATACCATCAGGAACTCACCAGACCCGACTTAGATAAACACACCTCTATTCTTGATAAAGAAATAGATAGACTCACGCCGCCTATTCATTCTTGAAGCTATATATATACAAACACACCAACCTACTTTAAACACACAAGCGGAATACAGCCAGATCCTACCCTCGGCACGCCCTTCCACAGCAAGGCCCCCATGATGCCCCCAGGAATGCCCCCTCCACACACGCAGACGAACGACGCAGAGGCCCCGCCCACTCCTGCGTCCGGCCAGCCTACCAGAGCTAGTCTTAGGTTAGCCAACCAGCATGCAGCTAGCATACAATAATCCCTGTCTTGATCTTGTATCGCCTATATAAACTCGACTTATCACCTTGAAAAATAGCAAGGTGGTCAGCCCACCAGCTTTTATCTCTCCAACTCTTCATCCTTCAAATCTTCGCTCTCCACTAGACCCTTCTACTTCTAACCTTGAAGCAACCTAGCTTCACTCTGACTCCTCTGACTCCACTTCTAACTTCACTTCTCCTTGATAATGATGGCTGCGCCCATTAAAACGTCGGAACCATTTGCAAACCTCCTTTACCAACTTCCTGAAAATACCAGAAAAACTATACGACAAATTGAGAGTATCAATAAAAAACTCAATAATGCAAACTGTGCCTATTATTTTAATCTCACCTGCCTGAAAGAATATATATATATATATATATATATATATATATATATATATATATATATATATATATATATATATTATAAATTATTATTACTATTATCACATTGAACAGGTAGATACAAATTATAACACAACAATGGCAACCTAATTTAAAATGTAAAATTTGCAAACAAAGCAAACCAAAACTGGAACAAAGCCAATATAAAGTCAAAACAATTGATCAACATCGCTATGTGGAAACAACGCTTACTAAAATAAAATTTATGAAATGAAAGAACGCAATCCACCACGTAGGATGTACATTACTGCATGGGCAAGTTAATCTGTTTCCCAAGCAAACTAATTGCACACATTACAATGCACTATCGTCACGTTCAAGGAATTAGTCAATTTGGAAAGTCAGGGACGTTCTGGCAAATTTTACTAAACTCTGATTGAATAAAAGTAACTACAATTAGAGTTAAAATGTTCTATTAAAATCAAATTTGCAACTTGACAGGACATTAACAATACTACAAAATACATATATTGATAAGATACTATAATATTACACAAAATATATATAGCACTCACTAACGATAGTGCTATCGGGTAGGTACCTGTAAGCATAGCATGCCTCAAGTGACCCCTATCAATAACTACCCTACAAATAACCTACATTTATCGTACAAATAAACTAAGGAAATCGCAAAAGCAAGCAATTGATACTATCGACAATGAATATATATAATATAAACACAAATAATTGAAAAATATGAAGAAGCAACAACAGATATAAACAAAGAGTACTCTTTTAACAAGTACAATTCATTTTTAATAATCATCAATACAAATAATAGAAACAAAAAACAATAAATACAAACAGACAAAAAGTAAGCAGAGGTTTTACAAGAAACTTCAAGTTAAAAATGTTTGATTAAAATGATTGATGTCAAATTTTAGAATACAGTCACAATAACTGACCCTAAAAAGATTACATTTATGTAACAATTTACTTGCCTCATAACCTCTGTCTACTAAGAGTCTGTATAGTAACCTAGCTCTAGCCCAAAAGTCATCTACTTTGAAGCTCTGAATATACTAAATCTAAAGGCAAATTGGTATACAAAGTTAAGCTAGGTACCGAGGTAACTTTCGGCATGGTATTTATTTTATCAATAACGTCTAACGAATTGTCAACACTCCGATAATAGTTAATATGCCAGTTCTTCTCATGATGGTATTACAATATATTTTAAGAGTACCTTTAATGTATTTTAAGCAATTTACGACTTGTTCTGACAGAGTTTTAGTGGTAGCAAATTTTGCTCCGGCAATAAAGCGATATTTATAAGGTCTTTTATGAAATACAAATACGCACACACGCAAACTACACATAATCACCACAACTAATCATTTACATCAAACTATATGCTAGCACATAAGCAACACTGATATGAATTTGATACGTACTGTACATCAGAGTTACCACGGTTAAATCACATCATCATCATCATCATCATCATCACCATTGGTATAAACATTGATGGTTTGATGTCACCCTAGCTACCTCTCAGGGTTTACATATTCAGCCACATTAGCTTCGTTAGGAATATAAAAATACAGTAACCTCTCTCTCTCTCTCTCGCTGGAAAGAAAACCCCTAGACCAAATAAATATATATCAGTAGGTCTCTCTCTCTCTCTATCTCTCTCTCGCTGGAAAGAAAACCCCTAGACAAAATAAATATATATCAGTAGGTCTCTCTCTCTATCTCTCTCTCGCTCTCTCTCCGGAATGAAAACCCCTAGAATATATAAATATTACAATATCTCGGTTGTCTGGGAAGATAGCCGGCCAAGTGGAACCTATGGGGTGGATGGGAACATAGGTAGGCTGAGGGATCTGAACCAAATCACAGCTATTGTACACCAAGGATTTATATATAACAGACGACTATTATCTAATGCCCGATATAATCTCTCTCTCTCTCTCTCTCTCTCTCTACAAAGGAGTACAAAGGAAATCAAGCAACAACAGATCTAGTGACCCTTCTAGGCTGCTTGTCCTTCAAAACACTGAGGATCAAGTGTCCAAACAGTGGTTTAGAGTGGGTAAGGGAACATTGGAAAGGTAACTACTAACCTGGAACTAATGTCCGTGGTAGGATTAGAAAGTTAGTAGGGGACAGATGGGTTAGTAACTGAGAGGGGCATCAAATAAAGTTATTCATTTACAAAAGCAGTCAGTCGCGGGTTTGATGCGAGATATTTGTCTGGGTGAAGTTTAAATGAATCAACGGTGCTGCAGTCTATAACGTCTCGGGGAAGCCCATTTCACAAGTTGACAACTCGATTGAAGAAGAAATTCTTAGATTCGTGCGAGTTAAAAGAATTACCAATAATTTTGCAACCGTTTCCCCGTGTGTAATTAGATTGGTCGATAGTGAAGTACTTACTACAGATCATATTGTCGATGCCTTTGATGATTTTGAACACTTGAATTAAGTCGCCTCTTAATCTGCGCTGGGTTAAAGGAAATAGATTTAATTCTCTAAGATGCTCCTCGTATGGTTTGTTCTTTAGGCTAGGTATCATTTTGGTAACTCTACGTTGAACTCGTTCTAGCTTGTCTATATTTTTTTGGTAATAAGGGCACCATGATTGAACGCAGTATTCCAGAAGATGGCGGACTAAGGAATTGTAAAGAGTTAGGATAACGTCTTTGGATTTATGCTCAAATGAACTGCCTATAAACCAATTATTTTGTTTGCCTTCTTAACAACTTCTGAACATTGTTGACTCGGTTTTAGGTTACTCGATATTGTTACACCCAGATCGGTTTCTCTGTTTACGTTCTTAAGCTGAGTGCCATTCATCGAATAGTTTGCCTTCTCATTTTGGTATCCCATATGTAGTACTTTACATTTATCCGGGTTCCATGTCATCTCAACCAGTAGCTCTCAACCAGTGCCAAATCAACCAAGACCAACCAAACCAGTGCCAAAATATAGTACTAACCTAACCTAACCGTATTGGTTGATTTGGTACTGGTTGAGATCTACTGGTTGAAATGGTCTACTGGTTGAGTTGACCGGTCACCATTTAACCGCATTGAAACTAATTTGCCAAATTTGGGCCCATGACAACTTATCTAGATTGTGTTGCATATCGTCAACTTGTTCTTTTGAGAGAACTTTTTTTGCAATGTTTGTATCGTCAGCAAATTTTGAGATTGTACAGGTGAGACCCTCATCTATGTCGTTGATGTAAATTAAAAAGATAATTGGTCATTGTACCGATCCCTGGGGTACCCCGCTACTTACATTGGTCCATTTAGATGCCTTACCGTTTATGACTACTCTTTGCTTTCTGTCGCTGAGCCAATTTTCTATCCATTTCAACACACCGTCTTGTATTCCATGCGCTTTTAGTTTTAGCAGTAAACGATTGTGGGGAACTTTGTCAAAGGCCTTTTGAAAATCAAGGTATATAATATCTACAGCTTTACGAGTCTGTCTCTTATAAGTGTTTCTAGCATTTTACATACAACTGAGGTTAAGCTAATTGGACGATAGTTACTGGGTAGGGATTTGCTCCCTATTTTTAATATCGGTGTTACGTTGGCTAGCTTCCACTGATCAGGCATAGTTCCAGACTGCAAGGATTTAATGAATAGCAATGTCAGTGGTTTGGAGAGCTCATCCTTAGCTTCCTTTAAAACTCTAGGTGAGATTGTGTCAGGTCCAGGCGTTTTATTTACCTTGAGTTTATCTAAACAATTTAATAATTCTCTCTCTGTAATGGTGATATTGCTTAGAACATCTGAATTATCAATCTGAATCGGCGATGGTGTAGGGATATCACCGAGGTCTTCTGTTGTAAACACTGATGCAAAGAAGGTATTGAGGGCATTACTCATTTGTACTTCGTCTTTGGTGTATTCTCCATTTTCATCGACTACGGTCCAACAGTTAAAGTAACTACTTTTTTCTTTCTGAAATAACTTTAGAATTTTTTCTGGTTTGTTTTACTTTGATTCGCAACATGTAACTCCATTTTTTTTCTTTGCTTAATTAACTATTTGGCTTTGTGTCGTAGCTCTACAAATCTCACCCATTCTTCGTCATTTTGTAAGGATTTTAATCTATCATTAACAGACTTTTTAGCAAGCAGACCGTTTGAAATATTTTTATTCCACCATTAATGCTTATTATTATGGTCTGTACGCCGTATTTTCGATGGTATGCAGTCTTGCACTGCTTTTAGGTAAGTGGTTGCGAATGATTCCCAAGATGTATTTATGTCGTTATTGTTAATTAAAAAGCTCCAGTCAGTTACTTTAAACATAGCTCTAAGTTTATGAAAGTTTGCTTTCTTGAAATTAGGGACTTTTTCGATGCTGCTATTTGGTTCGTTACTAGTAAACTTTAAACTGAAAGTTATTGTACGATGGTCGCTATTACTGAATTCATCACCAACATTCAATTTCTCTATTAATTCTTCTTTTGTTGTAAGTACAAGGTCAAGAACGTTATTACCACGGGTCGGCGATCGAACAAATTGATAGAGTGAACTTCTCTTGCAAGTTCGCATACAAGTCATGTCCGGAGTGTGAAGTAAGAGTATCGCCCCACTTGGTCACAGGTAAATTAAAGTCGCCAAAAATTACGGTATCTTGTGAGTTACTTACATATGCAATTTGTTCGTAAATTTCTCGGTCAGTTTGCACTGATTGAGCTGGAGGTCTGTATATTAATGCAAGTATTATTTTTGTACCTTTATTATTCTTTATTAGCACAAAAGATGTGTCGACGTTCACAATTTGAGGTTTTGACAAAAGGGTCGGGTTAAGACTTTCTTTGATATAAAGTAAAACGCCACCTCCATTTCTATTTATTCTGCTTTTCTCAAACATTACATAACCGGGAAGTGAATACTCGGCTAAAAACCTCTATCTTCTGTATTGAGCCAAGATTCTGTTATACCAATCACATCATAATTTTCTGTAAACACTAGTTCCTCTAAATCTGAATATGTATTGCGTATGCTACGAGCGATTGCATAGAAACCTTTTAAGTTGCGGTTTTAAAACTCACAGAACGCTCTTTACTCGAATTTTTGGTTCTGGTCGGATCTACATTTACATTCATGGCTGTCCTCGGTCGTTATCCCTGGCGGGTTTGAATTTGGGTCGTGTTGGTGGAGCATTATCCAAATTCGTGGTTCTTGACGGATTAGCATTTAAATCCTTCGCAGGTTGCCGTCGTCGCTGTCTTCGGTCCTCCTTCCTGGTTGTCCTGTGCTGAGTCGATTTCTTCTCCGAAAATCCTTCACCGCATCGTTGAGAAGACGCCCAGGACCTGCTGCTCCCACCTGGTGCGGATGAACTCCATCGTCCGAAAACAAATAGTCATCGTAGTAGAAATTGTCCCAGGTGTCGACGAATCCCACGTTCTCCTTCCTGCAGAGGTTTGCTAGACAACGATTTGTGCTGGTAGCTATGTTGTAAAATCGGCTCTCTACACCGAGCCGGGGGACGATTCCTGAGACGATGATCCTTGATGACTTCTCCTTAAAGGACTTGATCAGCCACTGGTACTTTAAAAGCAAATCTTCCGACCGGGTTCGCTGTACATCGTTGGATCCAACGTGGATGACGTACATTGTATTAACATTCTCTCTCTCTCTCTCTCCCCTCCCCCCCTCCACCACCATAATAAGCCCATCACTCAGCAACCTTCTCCTTGCACTGTTGGGTTGGCCTCCAGACAATCGGAAGGTTTTGAGAGTTCATGTTCACGTTGTTGACTCACTGAAACGCTGAGAGAGAGAGAGAGAGAGAGAGAGAGAGAGAGAGAGAGAGAGAGAGAGAGAGTGAGAGTGAGTGAGTGTGTATGTGTATATGTGTGAGGGGGGGGGGGGGGAGGTAATAGTGAAGGAGAGTGCGAGGAAGAGAGGGATAATCTAAAGGAAATAGAAAGGGGAAGGAGGGACAATACGGAATAACAATTATGATAATGCCGATATCACACGAGCGCTTTTTCCGACAATTTTCGATAAGCAATTTTTCTGTCATACCATATTGAGGCTCTTTAGCATTGGTATAGGAAACTAGATCTAAGGTAGTTTATGTTATGTAGTGTAATTATTATGGAGCTTAAATTTTAAAGCTACCAGACTACAATTGCTCGTAAAAATTGACGGAAGAAGCGCTCGTGTGACAATGCCTTAAGGGAATGAGTGAGAAAGCAATGTAGAATGGTAAACAGTTGGAAGTGTAAACAGATAGAAAGAGCAAGGTGGGAGAGGGAAAGACATACAAGAAATATGAGGATATACAAAAAGAGAAAAGGAGAGCTAGACATAAATATTATTGAGATCAAATGATAATGAAAAGAAAGAATAGCAAGGGAAAGGTTAAAATAAGAGATAGAACTAGGAAGAGAGAGAGAGATACCAAAACAAAACACCGGAGAGATCAAAATACAGAGACGTACCAACGAAAACAAGCAATAACATATATATTGATCCTTACGAGGATGCTTGCTATTTTAACTACCAAAGCTATGTGAAAAATAAGTAACGGTAATACCGAAAAAAAAACCCGGTACTATTCCTTTGTAGAGAATCGAGCTCAAAAGTGGGACACACGAAAGAGGAGAGGAGAGTAAAAGAAAGAAGAGGACAGCAAGGAAACGAATAGCCAAAAACAAGAGAAGAGAGTGATACCAGGTAGGCTTGCGCCCTATAAAGGTAAACAAATAGAGAGAGAGAGAGAGAGAGTAAGAGAGACAGACAGAGTAAGAGAGACAGACAGAGAGAGACAGAGACAGAGAGAGAGATAATTATGTTTCCCTAATTACGGTTCACACTATTCACCCTCCTCCAGGTACCATAATTAACGATAGCCTCACCTGGCATTATACACCTGGGGAGCCAAGCCACACAGACATTATTATCATCATTATTTATCGGCAACAATGACGTGGGAACTACTGAATTCATGGTTTATTACATTTCAGCTTATTATTAGTCAAACTTCAGCCTAGTTGCCAACATCAATACAAAACATGAAACAAAAAACTTGAAGTGTTACTATAATAAAGTTGAGATTCAAAATTGCTGGAATATATCTTTGTGTGTCTCGCACTTTAGAAGGCAGGTGTTTTGGACGGAGTGTTATGTTGTCTACCAGAGGTCCATTGTACAGGTGTAGTAATTAATATCAGGTGGTGACAAAACAGGTGTGTGTGTGTGTGTGTGTGTGGGTGGTGTGTGTGTTGGTGGGTGGTGTGTGTGTGTGTGTGTATGTTACTCAGTTACTTGTTCGTCAAGGGGAATCCACGCAATGCGAGCTAAGCTCATTATTATCACGCCTCCTTAACTGGGAATGTATTGCGTGAAATGCATGTTAAGTGTTTTATGTACTGTTGGAATGGCTGTGGATGTGTGTGTAGTCTGTATTTAGCCAATTGGCGACAACGGAAACGAAGGCTTAGGGTGGATCTGTATGGTACCATTCTCACTATAGACGGTACCGTCTCGCCCGAAGGCTTAGGTAGCCATCAGCTTAGGTGAACCATATGATACCCATCTCGCCTTGTACCATTTTTGCCAACCCCAGATGGGACGTCACAACGTCGTCCACTTATTCCAGGTACCTATTTACAGCTAGGTGAACTGAGGCTAACACATGAAAGGAGACAAGCCCAATTTGTCTCCGCCCGGCCGGGGGATTGAACCCCTGACCCCTCGTGTGTGAGACGAGAGCTCTACCTACTAGGCTACGGGCTGTGTGTATGTATGTATGTATGTTTGTGTGTGTGTGTGTGTGTATGTATGTGTGTGTGTGTATGTATGTGTGTGTGTGTGTGTGTATGTATTAGCTTTTTCTGGACCTCCTTCTCCCTCATGTTTAGCATATTAGTTTTGAGATCTTAAGATGTTCGTTCCATTAGTTTGTCGATTTTAAGACTTTTCGCCCCATTTCTTTGTCAATATCAAGACCTTTCGTGCCATTTAGATGTCGATTTATTCCTGACGAGCGATAGCGAGCCTGTAATTTGAGAAGGAACCGGCATTCGGCTTTCCTACCGAAATATGTACAACCATATCTTGAAAGGGGGTCTAGGGGGTGATATTTTATGCTTGATGGACGTCTAGCGATTGAACTCAGATATATTAAATAAGTAAATACTTTGACCAAAAAACAAGCACTAACCTCTTAACCCCTTCATAACAGAGCCGTCTTTTTCAATGTATTCTGGCTATGATAAAACAGTTATATTTAGCTTAGGAAGGACATGAAGCACTTAAAAGGCTTCAATTTATCTCGAGTCTCCCTTTTAACTACCACAGATCCTTCCTTAGCTATATATAAACCTCTAGATATCTTGAACTACTAGAAACATTCATGCTGGGTAATGAAGGGGTTATCTACAAACTCCAACATTATGCTACTATTTCTGACCCAACACATATAATACATTCCCTTCAATGGGTTCTGGATATCAACACCAACAACTAAGGTGCAACCGGATGCCATAATCTCTAGCCCACCCATGTAAATTTGTGGACCCTCTTCGATTTTGTTTATGCAAATATAACTATCTTGATTGATTTGTTGATAGAACTTGCTTATCAATAAATAGTATACAGTATATAGTTTTGTAGTTGATGGATGGAAAATGTTATTGATATATTCGTTTTCATAGATGCAGTTTCATATTTAAAATTAGGTGAAGTCCACGAATATTTATGAGTGGGCTAGAGACTATGGCATCCGAGTGTACAATCGGCCTAATAAGTGATGTTTCGGTACCAATTGGGATTTGATCAATAATTGGTATCAGCAATATTTACACACGATTTCTTCTTTTTGAGTGATATATACCAATATGTTCCTACACTTACCCACCCTATTCAACATCTGACAGACATTTGTTTACAGCACAGAGCCAGCCAAACGTAATGACAGCTGAGATAATATTTGACTTATTAGCGCCACCGTACATCCCTGAAGCTGGTGATATAGTGTCAAGGGGGCCCACCTCGCGTTTTTTTATCTTTCTCTCCCTCTCTCTTTAGCTTCTATCCATTCGGTCCCATTCAGCCTACTGTTTAAATACGTTTACCCCTATTCAGGTGTCATTATTTTCCTGGCGAGCGGTAGCGAGCCAGCATATATATATATATATATTTTTTTTTTTTGACAAGCTAAATATGTAAATTTTTCGGTAGAAAAATTTCTCCGGCGAAGCCGGATTTCTCCATACAATGCTGGCTCGCTATCCCTCGCCAGGAAGAAATTGACACCTAGAAGGGGATAAGTCTTAAAGCAGTTGACTGAATAGGGCCGAATAGATACAAGCCAGGGAAAAAGAGAAAAGGAGAGAAAGAGAAAAAAGCAGGTGACCCCACTTAATGGAGCAGCAAGGTGGTGGGAACTGTCAAAGGTATATAGAGCCCCAGACTTAAGGCGGTATCACACGAGCGCTTTTTCACTCAACATTTATCCTCAACACTGATCTGGCAGCTTATGAGGTCATTTTATTTAAGTATTTCGGTTACCTAAGTTCACCTAGCAACAGTCTAGTCTCCGATTCCAGTGCAAAATATTCCAGAAATGTTGTCAGAAAAATGTTGATCATCGAATGTTGACTATAAAAGCTCTCGTGTGATACCGGCTTAAGGGACCCCACCTCGATTTTTTGTTGTTCTCTTTCTCCCTCTCTCTTTGGCTTTTATCCATTCGGCCCAATTCAGCCTACTGTTTTAAGACGTTTACCCCCATCCAGATGTCAATATTTTCCTGGCGAGCGGAAGCGAGCCAGCATATATATATTTTTGTTAGGACAGCAAGCAAAAATTTGTAAATTTGTCGATATAAAAATTTCTCCGGCGAAGCCGGATTTTTCCATACAATGCTGGCTCGCTATCGCTCGCCAGGAAGAAATCGACACCGGATGGGGATAAACGTCTTAAAGCAGTTGGGTGAATGATGCCGAATGGACACAAGCCAGGGAAAGAGGGAAAAGGAGAGAAAGCAAAAAGCAAATTTTTTTTTTTTTTTTTTTACTTTTGACCTAGTTTTATGGTCACATACACCTCTGCCAAATTGCATTTAAATTGAAAGTAAGACCTGTTAGTAAATAACCGGTCGGGCCCCTTAATAACCGGTCGGTCCCCTTAATGGAGCAGTAAGGTGGTGGCAGCTGTCGAAGAGTATATAGAGCCCCAGACTTACTGTAACAATATAAGCTGACGGGGAACACTATCATGTAACACCTTCACTAACACAACGGGTAATACGAGGATGGTGGGCAGCTATTGTGAGATCTGGGGAGGAAGGTCAGGAGGGGGAGCGGGGAGAGGAGGAGGGGAAGAGTGGGGAGTAATGTGAGGAGGTGGAGGGGGGAGAGGAGGAGGAGGGGGAGGAATGTGAGGAATACAAAGGAGAACAACCCGCAACAAACCTATTGGTCCTTACGGGGCAATTTGGATATCTAAAACTACTAATCTACTGACTACGAGGTAGAGAAAAGGATAGCAAAGAAGAAGGCTCCTCCCCACCATGGTGGAGGGGGAGGAGGGGGGGGGGGAATGTGAGGAGGTGAAGGGGCGAGAGGAGGCGGGGGAGGGTGGGGAGGAATGTGAGGAGGTGGAGGGAGGGAGGAGGGTGGGGAGGAATGTGAGGCGATGAAGTGGGAAGAGGAGGAGGAGGGGGAGGAATGTGAGGAGGTGAAGTGGGAAGAGGAGGAGGAGAGAGAGGTTGTGGAAGTGATCGAAGTGGTGTTGATGGTGGAATAGGAGGAGGGAGAGGTTGTGGAAGATATGGAGGTGGTGGTGATGGTGACAGGAGAAGGAGGGGGAGGTGGTGGTGATGGTGGAACAGGAGGAGGGTGACGTTGTGAAAGAAATTAAAGTGGTGTTGATGGTGGAACAGGAGGAGGGTGACGATGTGAAAGAAATGAAAGTGGTGTTGATGGTGGAATAGGAAAGGTGCCAGAATTGTAGGAGGAATCTGAGAATGAGGAGGAAGAAGAGGTGATGAAGGTGGAGGAAATCGTGGTGGTGTAGGATAAACTGGTTGTGGAGGTGGTGTAAGTGAAGTAGGTGATAGTCATAAAAGATTTGTGGTATAAGGTGGTGGAAGGGGTGATGATGGAGGATTCGAAACTGCATAATATATCGTAGGCTTGTGCATATTTCTTAACTGTCTTGATAGCGTAATGCATAGGTGCGCAGAATTTCGATATGAGTATCCTAGGCTCGAGTTCTTGGAGTGCCACATGTATTTGTTGATTTCATTAATTGAGTTTAAAGGTGAAGTTGGTTGGTGGAAAAAACATAATAATAAATAATGATGTGATGTGGCAGTGGAGAAGGTGGTGTTAGTGGATAATGCTGGTGGTGATGATATGTGATGGTGGATGATGTGGTGGTGTTAGTGGATAATGATGGTGGTGATGGTGTTAGTGGATAATGATGGTGGTGATGATATGTGATGGTGGATGATGTGGTGGTGTTAGTGGATAATGATGGTGGTGATAATATGTGATGGTGTTAGTGGAAAATGATGGTGGTGATGATATGTGATGGTGGAGAATGTGGTGGTGTTAGTGGATAATGATGGTGGATAATGTGGTGGTGTTAGTGGATAATGATGGTGGTGATGATATGTGATGGTGGAGAATGTGGTGGTGTTAGTGGATAATGATGGTGGTGATGGTGGATAATGATGGTGGTGATGATATGTGATGGTGGAGAATGTGGTGATGTTAGTGGATAATGATGGTGGTGATGATATTATGTGATGGTGGAGAATGTGGTGGTGTTAGTGGATAATGATGGTGGTGATGATATGTGATGGTGGAGAATGTGGTGGTGTTAGTGGATAATGATAGTGGTGATGGTATGTGATGGTGGAGAATGTGGTGGTGTTAGTGGATAATGATGGTGGTGATGGTGATGTGATGGTGGATAATGATGGTGGTGATGATATGTGATGGTGGAGAATGTGGTGGTGTTAGTGGATAATGATGGTGATGTGATGGTGGTGATGATATGTGATGGTGGAGAATGTGGTGGTGTTAGTGGATAATGATGGAGATGTGATGGTGGAGGATGTGGTGGTGAAAGAGGTGGTGTTAGTGGATAATTATGATGTTGACGTGATGGTGGAGGATGTGGTGGTGAAATGGGTGGTGTTAGTGGAATATTATGGTGATGTGATGTGATGGTGGAGGAAGTGATGGTGAAAGGTGGTGTTAATGGATAATTATGATGGTGACGTGATGGTGGAGGAAAGCATAGAGATACAAGTGGTGGTTGTGTAAAAAGAGGTAAAGTAGCTTGGGAAGAGAAAACAAAGTTAACAATAAGAGCCTCGCCTAATAAAGATAACTAACAATGCTACTGGTACCTGTAAGTAATCAACATAACAATAAAAATTGAATCCAATAGTCCAATAACAAGGAATGAATAACTTCTTGAAGCCAGTCTTGGAAGAGCCATTATCTAAATTTGAATAGGCCTATATCAAAAGGTAGTCACACAAAACATATTTTGAGAAATCATACTTTAACTTAGCCATTCAAAAACGTAGTCTTCGCGCACGCACGCGCGCGCGCGCGCGCACACACACACATTTTCAATAATACTCGACCTACGACCTGAATAACCCTAATATCAACACGGATATCCTCGTCTTTCACCCCCACACACACCCGTCTTAGGATACCACTTGAGGGTACTTGACAGAACACAAATAACACAATGGAACAATGGACGATTCCTCTCCTTCCAACAAGTGGCCTTTGGAAGAGGCCTCTCTCTTTTCTATAATGTCATGAAGGCTATAATTATATAGTAATACATTGTGGAGGCAGGCAATTAAATCTCTCTCTCTCTCTCTGATAAAATGTGAAGGTTGCCAAATAAGTCCTGAGGTGAAGTGAGGCTTAGCTTGCCAATTGATTACGTAGATTATCGATGCTTATGATGAGAGGAAGATGGTGGTGGTTGTAGTGCTATAGTCTGTTTATTTCCAGCTGATGGTAAATTGTCATGTCTTTATCTCAATTACTCTGCTATTACACTTATTTTTTAGCGATTAATGGTGCTAATTATTAAAACTTGGCATTATATGATGCTTAGACATAATAGATTCATATTCTTCCATTAAATATTGAGAAGTAGGTTGCTAAAGGAATCAATTTACCATCAGCTGGAAAAAAATAAGAGTATATTAGTGCTGTTGTTGTTGTTGTTCCCTAAGCTGCCTGGCCGAATAGCCCCGAGTCCCCAAGGAAGGCCATGGCCACGGTCGGGCTTTCCCACAGAGCTCTCAAAGAGTGTAAATTGTGTTGTTGGCGTAAGTGGTTGTGTGAAATGCAGTCTTCTATGATGTGTTTAATGGTATGGGGTACTGTGTTACAACCCGGGCAGGTGTCGACGACGGAGTCATCCAGTCTATTCTGATAGCTCAGAAGAGCCGGATGGTGTCCGTATCTCAGCCTGGCCAGGTGGACTCTGTGCTCGCGAGGAAGGGAGGATTCAGAAGGATGGATTTCGGGAGGTCGTGCTTGCAGCTGCGTGTTGTCTATGAGTGAGTGGATGGAACGGCGAGTGATATGAGTATGGATGTGCTTCCGGAAGTTGGTTTGGGGTGGGCAGAGAGGGAGAGAAGACAGTATTTGTGTATGATAGCGTGTGCTGGGTGTTGTTTTGATATTTCTTGGTGTCTGTGGGTGTGTAGCCATGTAGTGTAGTGGGTGGTGTTGATTAGTGGAGGCTGCTGCTAGGAATTGTGTGCCTCTCATGTCTAGATGATCTTTGACTTTGAGGACTTTGGTTTCTTGATGTAGGTGATTTGTGGGTGTCGTAGCTGTGCATCCTGTGATGATTTTCAGGGCTTTATTTTGAATAGTCTGTAAGGTCTTATGATGAGTTTCAGCTAGAAGCCCAGGCCGGGCTTGCGTATTCCATAACTGATCTTATGTATTGTTTGTAGACTGGTGGTGGTTTCTTTGTTGTGTCCAAATTTCGTGTGGGCAAGTGATCTGAGGGCGTTAAGTCTGGGTGCCAGTTTCTTTTTCGTGTTTGTGGTGTGCTGTTTGAATGTCATTTGGGTGTCGTATGTTACTTCTAGGATTTTGTGTGTGTGTATGTGTGTTAGGGGTGTGTTGTTTATGTTGAGTCCCGGGACGTAATCGTGCTCTCCTGTCCAGCTTGTGAGGAGGGTTGCAGTGGATTTAGCTGGGGCTAAATTGAGTCTGTTTGTAGTGCACCATTCATGTAATGTGTCGAGATAGTTTTGAAGGAGTCTTGTTGCTGTGTCTGGGTTTTGGTGCGTGCTTGTGAGTGTTATGTCGTCTGCGTAGGAGGCTATGGTTATTTGGGGTGAATTTGGTGTATTTATATCATGCATGCACAGATTGAAGAGTGCGGGCAACAGGACGGATCCTTGCGGGACTCCGTTTGGGAAATTTCTAGATGACTGACCGGCAAAAGATATGTGTGCACATCTGCCTGCTAAGAAGTTGGCCAGCCATCTTTTTGTGTTGTTGTGCATGTTTGTGTTGTAGATTTTGTTTGTTAGGTTGTGGAGGGGGATGGCATCGAAGGCTTTACTAATGTCGAGTGTGGCAAGTACTGATCTGCGTGGTGGTCTAGCTGAGTTGATGCCATCAAAAGCTCTTTGTGTAAGGTCTGTAAGAAGAGTGTTTGTGGAGTGCAATGGCCTGAAGCCGTGTTGTGTTGGAGAAAGGGGTACGTCAGGTGTCAACAGTTGTAGTACAAGGCGCTCTATGACTTTGGAGGGGGTGCAAAGGAGTGTGATAGGGTGGTGTGAGGAGGGTAGCATGGGGTCTTTGTTAGGTTTGGGGAATGTGATAATGATACCATGCTTCCAGATGTCTGGTATTGTGTTGTGTGAGTAGCTGTAGTTTGATATGTTAGTGAGTGCTTGTATGCCTTGTGGTCCCAGGTGTCTGAGGTGAATGTTGCTTATGTTGTCTAGGCCACAGGCAGGTGAGAGCTTGAGATTGTTGATGACATGCTTTGTCTGGTTGTTGGTGAAGGGTGTTACGACCGGGCACTTGGGTACACTAGGGCTCTTACACAGGACTCGAGTATGGCTCGCTGCCACAACGGAAACACACGATCCCAACCCCAGAGTACTGCCAGCCGAACAAAAAACGCCACTACCCTCCAGAGTTCTATCTGCTATAACGGGGTATACAAGAACTCGGTACTAGCGTTTCACACAACAGACTAATAACAAAACGGGAGTTATCTAGTCTGGTCAACAATCAAACAAAGAAGAAAGTACTACAACACTAAAGAATAGTGTTGGCCGAAGCCGAAGTAATCCACCCTTGAACTAAGAACTTAAGAAGTCCTCCACCCTCTACTTCGGATCGGCACTATTACGTTACGTTAAACAATAGTCCTCGAGCATCAAGCAAGGAATCTTCTGATAAAGTTAGATGCTTCTCGAATACTCGTAAGAAGTAAGTATCGGATTTTGAACAGCAATTTAATGAATAACTCACTGGTAATTAAAGGCTTTAAATTGACATAAGAAGAATTATAAGAATAAGCAATAGGATATGGCAAACATTAAGAAGAAGTACTCCGACAATGCACTGGCAATAGCCTACTAAGATTGTGCTCGTGGGCCACTAATCTCTGAAGTAGCTAAGCGTGCCACACATGAAATCAATAGTGCTTAAACAATAATATACATAAGGAGAAGCTTCAATACTATACTGTATCTGCTGGTCGAGCAAAGTCTAGCTGGGATATCTAAGGTTAAGAGACAATGGCTGAGCAAGCGGCTCGTAGCCTAGCGAGGTCCTTAAGACTGTGCGGCCAAATTACGGTAATTGACGGGATGCTCTCTTGAGAGATCCAGATCACTAGTATCTGGTTCTCTCCTGGCGATCCTCTCAAAGTCAAGCAAATGAGATAGCACAGTGTTGGGTGGCACAGGCAAAAGCCCTCACTCGCAACACAGTGCTAAACTCCCACGGTACACAGTCAGAAAGACCACCTAGGCGTTCCACGTCTCCGTTGCAATTGTACTGGTTCAACCGCAACCTAGTACTCATAGGAAATCACAACTCAGAAACCCTATCCCAGTCTAGCATTGCCTAAACCAGCAGAAAACAGGAACATGAATAATCGCACACAGGGAAATGCATATACGAGTGCAACAAACATCAATCAATTCTATTCTAGTTAACCCTTCCAAAAATAGGCTATCTAACAGGCACTTATCTCGTGAGAACTCAAGCGATAATACTTTGGCTGACTAAATCTGCACCAAAGGGGTCATGGAGGTTAAACAGGGACGAGAAGAGAAGAAGATAGGCTGTTCAGAGAGTAGAGAAAGTTCACATCAGTCGGAAGAATATGGATAGTTGCAAGGGATATGAGAAGTCGCTTTGCCTGATGAGTTCTGAAGAAATGGTGGCAAGAACCTCTCTTTTTATACTCGGCCCTCTAGCGGCATATCTCAAACTACTTAAGGACCGCCCACTGGCAATCATGACGTCATATTCTCTCTCAATCTGGGATCGACAAAGAACTTCCCACGCGCTGAAAGGGAGGAAGGGAGGAGGGAGGAGGGAATTAGGCCTACCGGCCCGCGTGGCGCACTCACTGATCCCCGTTACGTAATATCTCTCTCTCTCTCCTCTCATCATTACATATAAGTCCCACACACAATACTTATATCTAATGATATAAAATAGAACTCGTTGACTTAGAAGAAAATAAAATACATAATGATAATACTTATAGTACAACGGTTCACATAAACTGAGTTAGGAAACTCTACACAGACTACAGCCAAAGTTCCTGCCCTGACGATCCTAGCGAGAGTGGGGCCTGACTGGGCGTTCTGTACAGCATGCTCATACTCGACATGCGTCACACCTCCCCCAAGATTTTACTTGCTCAACCCTGAGCTAAAATCTGATATACAGAACCCCATCAAACCCCTCACACCCAGCGACCGCATGGCACTAAAACAACGCTGAGTTTATCACTAAAACACATCTTATAAAAAAAAAATTCACATTTCATAACTCCTCCCAACAATAGTAAAAGACATAATATCATGCTCCCAGAGCGAGCTTACAGCAGCTCAGCCGTTTGATAGTTCGTGGACTACTCAAACACTATAGGCTATGACAAACTTATACAATTATCTATATCAAAAGAAAGAGTTTTTATATGATTTTTTATATTTTAATATGTTTTTTTTCCGGCTGCACTATAAGGGCAGCCTATTTTCTTCTATACCAAACGCTCAACAATCCTGCTTTACGACCCAATACGCTGGGCTACAACCGCGAGCCAACAAGCACCAAGCGCAAAATACTACTCAAACCAAAGCAGGAGGCTACCCGTGTGTCAATCTCTTCGGGATCATACACCTGTGATAGCCTACGACTGATCATCTACCCTCGATAAACAATCCGCAATCACATTGTCACATCCCGCAATATGCCGGATGTCCAGGTTATACTCCTGCAACATCAATGACCACCGGGTCAGTCTCATATTGCGATTGTGAAATTGATTTAGGAATCTCAAAGGGTGATGATCAGTGTAGATAACCACGACTGGGCCATAGGCTGGAACATACACCTCGAAGTGCCTGAGTGACAGCACAATCGCCAGTAATTCCTTTTCTATTGTAGAATAGTTCTTTTGTGCAGCATTGAACTTCTTAGAAAAGAAACTTACTGGGTGTTCCACACCTTCATTGTCTGTCTGTAGCAAGACGGCACCAGCCCCTACACCACTAGCATCTGTTGCCAGCTGAAAAGGCCTGTTAAAGTCTGGGGCCCTGAGTATCGGGTGAGTACACAGCAAATGCTTCACTAAATTAAAAGCCTTTTCACACTCAGGCGCCCACAAAAACTTTTTGTCTTTAGATAACAAATCTGTGAGAGGTGCCAACACCGTGGAGTAACCTTTTATAAAGCGTCTGTAGTAGCCTATCATACCCAAGAATCTCATGATCTGCTTCTTGGTGGTTGGGTGCGGAAATTTATTGATAGCCTGTACCTTGTTCTGAGGAGGGCACACCTGTCCCCTTCCCACTACAAACCCAAGGTACTGCACAGTGGCTTTTACGAAGTCACACTTTGCCAAATTTACTACCAGACTTGCTTCACTAAGTTTCCGGAACAAGGTCTCCAGGTGCTCACAATGGCTCTCAAAGTCGTCATCATAAATGATTACATCGTCCAAGTATACGGTGCAATTTGGAATGTCCTTGACAATTTCATTCATCAGGTTCTGAAACGTTGCTGGTGCATTCTTAAGTCCGTAGGGCATAACATTACACCGGTAAGTACTCCCGTCCACCACAAAACCACATACCTCTTTAGCGCGCTCGGACAAAGGTACTTGCCAGTAACCTTTTACTAAATCAACTTTAGACAAAAACCGAGCATTACCAATTTTATCAACACTATCATCAACCCGAGGAAGAGGATATGGGTTAGTTGGAGTCAAACCGTTTAGCCTACGGAAATCAATACAGAAGCGTACCTTGCCATCTGGTTTAGGCTGCAGTGTTACGGGGGAAGTCCATTTAACGGTACCTTTCTCTATCAACCCTCTACCGAGCATATACTCCAACTCATCCCTCAGAGCGGGTAGTTTTATGGGGGGCACACGGTATGGGATTGACTTAAAGGGTAGATGGTGCCCCACGTCAACATCATGCATAGCCTGAGTAGTGAGGCCTGGATGTTCAGCGAATACAGTGGGGTATAAACCGAGCAACTGACGGATAGCTTCAAATTGCGGCTCAGGCAAATGGGCTATAGCCTCGTCAGCCCTTAGGCTCGAGTTCCCCGCCCACTGATCCGCTGAAACATGGTGATCCCAGCTATCCTCCTCTGAAGCTTGACTGTCCCCTTCTCCTTCTCCACCACGGCCGCAACAAGCCAACACAGGGACAGTGAGAGGCTCAGAGGGGCGCCTCACATACTCTTTTATCAGGTTCACGTGACATAACTGATTCTTCTTCCTCCTGTCTGGAGTGGCAACAAGGTAATCTAGGTCCGAAATTTTCTCCACAATTTTATAGGGTCCAGTATACTTCGCCGACAAGGGGTTACCCACCAAAGGCAACAAAATCAACACCTCCTGTCCCACAATGAACTCCCGGAGCTTCACTTTGCGATCATACCTGTCCTTCATTAAAGCTTGTGACCCTGTTAAATTCCGACCTGCCATCTCCAGACTCTTAAGCATGCGCTCACGGCTTTCAAACACATACTTCAACAAGGAACAAGGCGGCACAGTTCCTTCCCAAATTTCCCGCAGCATATTAAGGGGGCCCCTGACTCGGTGTCCAAAAATCAGCTCGTTTGGACTAAATCCCAGGCTCTCACCAGGCACCTCCCGAGCAGCAAACAGTACATACGGCAATCCAAGATCCCAATCTCTTCCGTTATCAGCACAATAACACCTGAGCATGCTTTTAAGAGTGGCATGCCACCGCTCAAGCACCCCTTGGCTCTCAGGGTGATACGCTGACGATACCACCGCCCGTATTCCATGCTGTTGCATTGTTTGCTTAAAGAGATTGGAGGTGAAATTGGACCCCTGATCAGACTGAATCTCCTCCGGGTACCCGTACCTTGAAAAGTACCACAACAAGTTACTGACTACCGTCTTAGCCATGCCGTTTTTCATGGGGTATGCATCGGGGTATCTAGTGGCAACATCCATGATGGTTAACAAAAATTTATTACCAGCCTTTGTGGGAGGGAGGGGACCAACCATGTCAACAACAATCTTACTAAAAGGTGGCCCAATTACAGGAATAGGGTGCAACGGAGCTTTAGGAATAACTTGGTTTGGTTTCCCGACCCGTTGACAAATATCACATGAGTTTATCCAGGACTGCACATGAGACTTCATCCCCGGCCACCAAAACAACTTCCCCAAAGCCGCCACCGTTTTTCTTACCCCCAAATGTCCTGCCAGCGGTGTGTCATGCGCCAAACTCAGTAGGCTATCCCTGCACTCCCGCGGCACCATCAACTGGTCCACTACCCCGGACCCCATCTTCCAGCTACGGTTAGGGTCTTGAAAACGCCGATACAGGATGCCATCTAAATAAAAAAAATCTCCCGGCTGTGCATCACCGTCCTCGTCGAGCTCCACAGCTCCATTAGCACACGTTTGGAGCTCAGGGTCCTCCAGCTGCAACCGACGTATATCTGAGGGTGCCAAGCGATCTAACTGCTCCCGGAGCAATGCATGACCCTCCCCGATACTGAGCTGCTCCCTCTGTCTCTCTCGATGTTCATAACGTTGCTGTCGTGGAGACTCGTCATGCCCAGCCTCGTCACTCTCGATGACAGGCCCAGGGGCTACTCCAGAACTAAGTAATGGTGCTAATACTGAATCACCCAGGAGAGCCGCCGAGTCAAAACTCTTAAAACCAACTCCAGCTTTAGCCTCCTCCTGTTGATCGTTCCTCTGCTGGTCTGAAGACGGAGGACTAGGCTGTGACACTTTAGCTGCCCGAGCTCGGGTGACAGCACACGCCATGGGTTGTGCCTGGCACCGCTCGACCCACTCTCGCTCTTCCCTACTCACGTCGGCCGGCCTCTCGGCAACGACTAAGGGTAGAACCTCAGAAGCGGGCATTGCAAAGTCGTTGCCGAGAAGAAGGTCGACGCCCTCCACTGGCAGTTTCTCCACAATCCCAACATCCAATTCACGTGCCACACCATCCACCTCCAACTCCAACCGCACCAGCGGGTATGACCGAGTTGCATTAATACCCTGCACCACCACCACCCGAGCCGCATTTATAGGGTAGCCAGTCAAGTTTTTCATCAAAGTCTGGGAAGCACCTGTATCACGCAAGACCTCTACTCCATGCTTGCGCCCCGCCCACATCACGCAACCCCGTCCTCTATGGTCGCAAAAAACATCCTGAGCAGGGTTCGAGCCTCCCAGGTGCTTCTGCATTGGCTGTGCCTCAGCCTCTGACGAACTGCCCCGGGCAAACTCAGAAGGCTTCAGAGACACACCAATGTTGCAGGCCAAAGACACAGCTGCTGTAGGTGGTTTGCTAGGACAGACTCTTGCAAAGTGCCCCTTTTTATGACATTGATAACACTCTAACTCCCCTTTGGGCTTCCCTTGGTACTGGGAAGGGCCCGGCCCCTTCTTAAATGGGACGGTGCTAGTCTTGTGGTCAGTCTTGGTATCATAACTCTTGTACTTGTTTGCATAAGATATATTACTAACTCGGGGGGGTGGGGCGTCACGCCCCTTGTTACCTGCCTCACTACGCTGGGCAGACCCGCACCCACGAATTAATGATAGCCGGAGGTCAGCCATCTCAGCTGCCTCCTGTAGAGTTTTTGGATTCTTTTCTTTAATAGTTAAAGTCATTTCTGCACCTGTACACTTATAAAACTGCTCGAGCAGAAACAGCTCCGTCAACTGTTCGGCCGTCTCAGCTTTCTCAGAACGTGTCCAGTTTGTAAGTGCATCTTTTAAGTCCCGGGCATGTTCAAGAAAGGTCGCCTCCCTAGTCTTTGTAACACCCCGAAACTTCAATCGATATGTTTCTGGTTGCAACTCGTATGCCCGTAGGACAGCTCTCTTCAATTCTGGGTAGTCAATGCAAGACTCTAAAGGCAGTGCATCATAAGCCTTCAGACCCTTACCCGTAAGTCTTGAGGAGACCAGAGCTGCCCACTTCTCTTCAGGCCAATTATGCTCCCTACACTTCTTCTCAAAACGATTAAAAAATTCTGTGACTTCAGTTTCACTAAATGCCGGCACCAACTTGACTAAGTGGGACAAGGACTGTTCTCTTACTTGGCCCTCACGGCCCATCCGAATCCCTGTCGACTCTGCACGAGTCTTATCTAAATCTATTTGAGCACAATATTTCTCTGAGTCGTACCTAAGCTCAGCCTCGTGCCTCCTAATCTCAGCCTCAATCTCCTTCTCCTGCTTCCTAACCTCAGTCTCATGCCTCCTAGT